>APFE031332379.1:0-10023 GCA_000404065.3 Pinus taeda
GCTATACCTTTACCTACTAACAATCCAAACATATTGCGACGAACTCGGCTACCTCTTTCTTTAGATTCAGAAAATAATAAAACATTCTTCACAACTACCAATGCCTTCTGATATTTCATATGACCTGAATACAACTTAACATGGAATTCCCTCAAGATGAGCTTATTGAGCTCACTATTGTCTAGCACATAGATCCTGTCCCTAAATATTACCAAACCATTTGTTGTGAGATGATATTCCACATCTTGATCACTTGTACCCTGTTGTTGAAACTTGTGCCTAAGATCCATATACTTGTCATCCTACTGCCTGACGTGTATGATCTGATCCTGTAAATTTGTCCCATATGAACTCATAGTTGTTATGTGATTTACGTGCACTCTTATGCTAAGAGCATATGCAACCCTGTTCTCCTTACCCATGATGTACCTGATCTCAAAGTCAAACTCACTGAGCATGGCCAACCATCTGGCTTGCCTAACATTCAGATTAGGTTTTTCAAACAAATATCTCAGCCCATTATGATGACTCATCAACACGAACCTCCTTCCAAGAAGATAGTGCCTCCACATCTTCAATGCATGAATGACCACTTCCAACTTAAGATCATGCGTCACATAGTTCAAATCATGTTCATTCATCTTTCTTGACTCGTAACATACCACCTATCCCTCCTGCATCATGACCTCACCAAGTCCTCTCTTGAAAGCATTTGTACATACCACAAACTCTTTATCTAGATTTGCAATTTTTAGACCTGGAGAATTTGTAAGCAACTGCTTCAATTGCTCAAAACTAGTTGCACATTCCTTTGTCCATTCAAATTTCTTTCCCTTTCTCTGAAATGATGTAATAAGGTAGGAAATCCATGAGAAGTTCCTAATGAACCTCTTGTAGTAACTTGTTAGCCCCATGAATGATTTAACCTCATCCACATTCCTAGGAGTTTCCCATTCCATGATAGCTCTTATCTTTTCTTGATCCAGTGTTATGCCTTTCTTTGAAACAACATGTCCCAAGTGATGTACCTCTGTATGAAAGAAACTACACTTACTAAGCTTGGAATACAATTGATGCTCTCTTAGAAATCTTAATATTGTTGCTATGTGTTCAACATGGTCTTCCTTATTCTTAGAATTTATCAAAATATCATCAATGAATACAATCAAATTTTTTTCTAGATAAGGGCCTAACACACTATTAATCAAACACATGAAAGTAGTTTGAGCATTAGTTAGACTAGAAAGAACTACAAGAAACTCATAACGCCCATAGCTGGTGCGGAAAGTGGTCTTGTAGATGTCCTCTTCTTTGATGTGTACCTGATGATATCCTGATCCCAAATAAATCTTCGAGAACACTAATGCTCCATTCAACTAATCTAAGAAGTCATCAATATGAGGCAACAAATACTTGTTCTTAATAGTTATCTTTTTCAACTGCTTGTATTCAATACACAACCTGAAAGTACCATCCTTCTTCTTCACGAACAACATTGGTGCACCCCAAGGCACCACACTTAGGCTAATGTATCCCTTGTCAATCATTTCCTTCAATTCCACTAACTTTGGAGTGCTCATCCAGTAAGGTTCCTTTGATGTTGGTGTTGCTTCTGGTATCAATTCAATAAAAAAGTCCACTTCCCTGTGAGGTGGAAACTCTGAAATCTCTACTGGAAATAGATCCCGAAACTATTGCAAAACTGAATATCTCTTCAATAATTTTGCATCCTCAACATCCTTACCTTTTATCATTGGAAACATGTAATGCAAACAATACACACCCTTTTTTGCAACTGTGCTTTTCTTGGATAGTTGTAACCATCCTCACCAATGTACGGTTCTTCTTACCCTGCAAGATTCTCTTCTCTCCATCATCATCCAAGCACTCAATAGCCTTTTCGTAACAATCCACCTTAGTCTTGGGAAGATATAACTAATCCATACCCATAAGCATAATGTACGAACCCAGTGGGAGAACATTCAAATGTGTTGATGTAGGCATACCATTGAGCTCAAATGCACAAGCTCTTACCCAATGATGAACGCTTTTCTTAGTACCTGTAGCCAACTGCATCAACTAATATTCGACATGCACTTCTTTTCTTAAACCATACTTATCCACCAAGTCAAGATTAACATAACTATAATGATATCCAAGGTAAATCAAAATAGAAACAACTCAATCACCGAACTTACCTTCCATCTCAATAATGGATGCTCGGTGATTCGGCTGCTTGAGCACTGTAGATCTGATGCCTACCACCCTGATACGATAGAAAATTATTCTTGAGATCATCCTTTCCATATATCCAACACTGAAATTGTCTCCTACCATCACCTCTAATCTTCTTCTCTCGAGGTTGAGGTTCATGTCCTTTCTCTACTGCATTAAACTTATTGTAAGGAGAAACATTCTCTTTCTCACCTGCATCCTAGTGTTTTCTTTGCTTTGGTTGCAATTTACCTTTAGTCTTATCATTCCCTTTACAACCCTACTTAGACTCAACCTTACACTTTGATTTCTCATAACATTGCTTCAACTTTCCAATGACTTCTTCTAGCGACCGTGGCCCATCATACTCAATCTGATCCTTGAATGCTAATGACTATCCACTGATAAATATCTAAACTTTGGTTTTCTCATCCTTAAGATATGATACATATCTCAATAACTCCATGAATTTAGTCATGTACTCCTCATCTGTCATCGATCTCATCTTCAGCTCATAGAAATCTTGGCCTTACTGTCATAGTACCACTCTCACAAGCACTTCTTCCTGAAGAGTCTTCTGAATTCATGCCAATTCAACTCCTCTGTTCTGATGTCTCTAACACGTTTCACATCTTACCACCAAATGTATGCTTTCCATTTGAGACTGGAAATAAATATCATGGCCTTTATGTTCTTTGTGTAATCATGCAACTCAAAGAATTTCTTCATCCCAAGCAACCATTTCTCTACATCTTTTGATTTCTTCAGTTCTCCATCAAATGTAGGTGGCTTGGTTTTCTTGAACACATCCAACAAATATCACCTGTCACTCCTCCTGTAAGGATGATAATGCTTATGACCATGATACTTATCTGAACCAGAACTAGAGTAGAACCCATATCCACTGCCTCTCCTATCAAGTTTATCTAAGAACCTTCCATCTATGACTGTGTCATATATGTTCGACCTGTGCTCGCCATGAGACTTGCTACCATATGCCCCATTAGTCATGTCCCCCTGTCCATAATTGATCCATGGATGTCCCTATCTTTGCAATCCTGACAAACTCTGAAGAATAACTACATTGACCTCTACTTGTTTTTCATGTGCCGTGGCAAGTATTTCCTGTCACTGAATGATTCTGTCATTATGTGATTTGCAACTCCTGATTTTTGCCTTTAGAATTCTCAAAGTCTCTACTATGTAAGGAGAGTACCCATCTCTTGGTTGCTCAAATGATCTGTAAGGAGAGTCTCATGAAATATAATGCACCATTTTTCTAGTCATGTTTAATCCTTTTCTTCTTGCAAACGTACCATGTCAGATTAACCAAATACGAACATAATCGACATACCTCAGTGAAGTTCATGGGAGGCTATCTCATCTCCAAAATCAATCTAGATTAGCATGATACCTGTATATACATAATCATATCAATATAATGACATCATGCATGATAACACCAAATGCATACCATGACCTCATGCACGACAACCATAACCATGACAATGCATGCATAACAACCATATAGACAATTGACATGCATGCATGACAAACACATTCTGCCCATTCAATCCAAGTTTTGAACCATGATCTGATATGAATTTGTAATGACCCTTCCCACATTTATCCACTTTCATTGTCCTGTCGAGGTAAACATGAGTTGAGGGTTTCTATGACATGAATTCAACCTCTTAATTATAGTTAAGGAAGAAAAATCGACAAACTGGAACCTTGCTAACCTTCCTTAGGAACTACACGACACCTAGGAATTAAACAACCACTCCTAGTGCCCAAACCATGAGTTGGAATGTTATTTTAGTGATATGGGCTCCCAACCACATGCATGACAAGGTATCCATGTGGTTTAGGGCCTCCAACCGCATGCATAAGCCTACCAGGTAGTGGTTACGACGTAAAATCTTCAGTTCAGAGGGTGCAGTCCCGAATTGTGAGCCTAAATTCTAGGTCAACCTCCGAACAACTGCCCAAATCACAATGAGACTTTCTAGAATGATAAATAACATCAGGAAAAATCCATTCATACAAAACTTGATCAAAGTCTTGACCTAACCAAGCCTAAGCATGACAATCATTTCGTCAAACAAATTGAGAACATGTAATCTATAAGTCATGAATGCATATCTGCACATAGGGGTCTGATATTTATCTAAGAATCATCAAGAAGGTCTAATGCCTTCTCAAAATAGTCACAATAACCTTTGTTAGCTCATGCATTCAATAACCATTCATCAATTAATCAAAACATGTAACGATCCATAACTGGAGCCTTCTATGAAACCATGCTTATAACTAGCACATAGCCAGAATAATAACCATGATAGAACAACAATCAAAGCCACATAATAACTAGTACAAGTAATCATAGAATACAATATGAAAATAGCTCGTATTAACATATGCAAAATCCAACCAAGTCAGGGACTTCCACGTACCACCTAACCATAGATTGCGCTGAAACAAATCTTCCTTTCACCCAATCACCCCCGTGCCATATTCCAAGCATGAATGTGGGACTCAAGACAAAAACAACGAGGGTTTCTCAAAGATTAAACCACCTCCACCCTCATTCTCCCATGATCCCGCCAAAACTGTTTAAGAGATCACATAAGTAAACCAATACATAAACAACCAGGGCTTTTGAGATACTAAACCAACTCCCCTCAGGCTTTACCAGAGTCCCGCTAAAACCAGTCAAGGGATTACTAGGCCCAAAATAATCTTGGGTGCCTCAAATTTTCTTTACCAATACCTGGAGTAATTTTCCTTTCTCAACGATCAGGATTTACCGTAATCCCGCCAAAACCAGTGAAGGGATTCCTAGGCCCTATGGGAATTTTCCTGAGACCACCTCAGCCGGTTCCAAAACCATTTGACAATCTAAATCTCAAACAAATAAAATAACCCCATAAGACCATGGCTATCTAGAAATGGAAAGGCAAGGCTGAAACCAATGTCACACCTAGTGAAACCTATGTGAATGACAACAAGAGAACCAAATACACAAATGCATGTACCATGCATTGATGAACCAACTAGGAAATCACACAGGCAACATGTTACCTGTAAGTCTTCCTGCTGAAGTTACTTGATCCAAATTTTCCTTTCTTGTCCCTTGCTTCTTTTGCTTCCTTGTCCTTCCTTTGATTTTTTTCTTGTATTCTCATCTTGGTGCTCTTCTCTTTGTGAAATCGATTCCAAAAAAAAACTGTAAAAAAATAAAATAAAATAAAATAAAATTATGAATTGATCCTCAAAATCCTTTTTATCATTGAGGCCTCTATTTTCTTCATTTTCCTTTATTTTTCCTTCATTTTTCCTCTCATGCAAACCTGTGACTTTTCATCTCCCTTTTCTCCTATTTTCCTGTATTTTCATAAATGGCTGCCAATTAATGTATCTTTTCATTTTCCAATGCCTTTGTCAATTTCCTTAGCCATAATAAACTAAAATGAACACCCACTAGGATGTTTTTCCCAACATTCAACTTGGAATACGTGTCCCATGACCTTGGTCTTCTTTTTGCATTTCTTAAATTTATTACATGAAATTTTAACCCATGGTTGTTACACATCACTTTAATTTTTACCATATCAAATTTGATCTTCAAAAAGGAATGAAGATGATTCTAGAATAACATGTCGACCTAGTTAAAAGGTCAAGTCGGCCTATTTTGCATGGACAAACCACTATATATAGAAGAACTCAACATCACTTGAAGGGAAAATTTGGTCAAGCATCTGAAATAGAGGAAGTGCGAGAAACATTAGAGAAAGGGCTCATCATCAAGCGAAGAAAGGAGGAACAAAAACTGAAGTACTTGGAATTGTTTTGAGTTATTCTCCTCGCATGTGGGACATAATCTAGGGTTTCTGCAGTAGTATCATATCAGTCCTTGAAGAATCATCAAGAAGGTCACCAATCCAACTCCCTTGCTAACCGAGATCACCAAGAGAAGACTTCAAGTCAAACAAAGAAGGAAAGCATCTCATGACTTCCTCAATCTGCTCACACGTGCAGAATTGCAAAGGTATAGATAGGCTAAGAATTGCAAGCTGTGGAAGAAGGTCAAAATTTCAGAGTAGTTGAAATTAGTAGTGCTAGAAATCAGTTTGACTAGTATTGACTTGGACAAGAAGAAAAAGCAATGAAGAAGGGTTTTGTGATTTGGTAAGGGAGAGGTTGATATGTCAAGGATCTTGTTCTTGGTATTCGTCACTTGAAGTTTCTATAAGAAGAAGAATTTATTTCGGTTTTCCTCTCAAGTTAGAGAGGTTTTGCCCTGGTTGATTGCCTACACCCCGTGTCTCTTGTCTCATTATTGTTTATGGTTTGGTAGTTGTTTAATAAAGAAGAACACTATAATAATCTAATTCAAAGAAGAACCTAATCTAAAGAAGTAAAAAGTATTCACAAGAAATTATCATTGCTATAGAAATCACCTTTTGTTTCTACATTAGATTTCTCAATGAGAAGAAAGTAGTGAAGTCTTGTAGTTCAAAGGGAGCAGCCGCTTCAATGGAGAACTTAGTAGAGTTGAAAAAAAAATTAGGTGGACAAGGCTCTTCCAAGAATCCCTTCTTCGCTAGGAGGGAGTGTTGAAAATGTAGCAATGAATGAATTCTTTGACTTGTGCCTTAGTCAAAGATGCCAATTCAAAGTTAGTCATAGTTGCTTGAGTTAGTTTTTAGTTAACAAGTGCGATGTGGCCTATCACTAAGTTATTGTCAATTAATTTGAATTAAATGACATGTAGTGAGTTGTGGACTAGTTGATGGCTAAAATTATCTATCTAGTGGATTTAACTCTAGAGTTTGCCAGTTAACTGAGCTCTAGTTATAGAATAGAGATAAACATGAGTTGAGTTGAGTAGTTTGAATTTGTGTTAACTCAACTAACTCTTAGTTTAGAGTAGCAATTGCTAAATTTAGCCCTAGTAAGTCATGTAATTCGAATTGCCTATTGAGATTGAATGAAGGCACTATTGTAATTATTTATTGTACATAGGTTTTTGTGTGAAGGCTTGAGGATCAAGTCAATCTAATTCTCTTACGAATTATGCAAGGAAATAGGAGAATGTCCTAATTTTTAGGGGTAGATTTGTGCTAGGAAA
The DNA here is from genome assembly GCA_000404065.3 of Pinus taeda. Lineage (NCBI taxonomy): Eukaryota > Viridiplantae > Streptophyta > Pinopsida > Pinales > Pinaceae > Pinus > Pinus taeda. Next base: position 7,349 of record APFE031332379.1, read on the forward strand.
TAAGAGTTCCTAGCAGGCCTTGTTCGCCTCAGTGTTAGGTGAGCCTTGAGAGAGAGTTGATCAATATTGTAGGGAGCTTCAGGCTTGAAGTAGATTCTATGTAATAGATCAGATTACTCAGTTGATTCAATACAAGTAAGAGGGGTTTTTCCCAGTTGGATTCCCTAGATATATTTTGTGTTTTATGTGTGAATTATGTTTCTATTCATTGTTTTCTTTTCACATAATTGTGGTAGAGAAATATTATATATTTTGTGATCAGTTTGATCTCATTAGCAGTTGCAAGGTTTCAAGGATTTTATACAACACAATTGACACAAGGTATATCCTAGGAAACTGATGCAGGGTTACCCCTGCTCTACCCACAGTATGCGTATAGACCTATGCATAAACCATTTCCCTGGGAATTATATGACCTTCCAGTCAAATATTCATTATAATAAAAAATAGGCTAAGGCCCCTTTCATTAGAACTTATATGGAAACATTTATTAAGCTAACCATATAGTCTAACCCTTCATTTCTTTCACTATCGGGACTCTTTAAATCCTCACAAAACTTTGTAAATCCTTATTCTGCGCATATATACAAAAACCCTCTTTTTAACTTTGGGTTATAACTGGACTTAACCATAAAACCATTCTATCGCGCTTTAATCCTTTGTAATTCTCTTATAAAATAATACACATAAAATCATGCAAAAACATACATTTTTCCACCAATCCTCACCTTTGCACATTTACCGAGAATTGCCTTTATCGCAATCGCTCTTTGTAGTTACCGTGGTCATACCACATACTTGCTCTATCACCCCTCCAACTCTGATATGCAATTATCAGAAGCGTTTAAACATCGCTTAAGCCTTAAAAGACTCGACCATAGCACTTTACCAAGTACAAAGGAAATACATGATATCCCGACCCAAAACACATAAGGCCGGACTTCAAATGTTTTGCACCCATGTTCATAAATATCGTAGGGTCTTCCTTTCCATATCAAACCTTCCGCTGCGCTACTCCTCCTCCGATTCCCTATCCGTCTGATCTTCGATCGACTTCATCGCTTATCGGCAATATCGTAATATCGTTATCGCACCATCCTTCAACTCTTAACCTTTACGATATGCGATTACATCTCAACCGTCGATCAGGCTCGCAATCCAATGGTTGATATTACATACAATCAAAGAAACCAATCGTTGATCCTACATCGTAGATCTTCACCTCATTCAATCTGATAGTTCACAACGATTTCGTCCAGATAACTTACGCGAGGATTAACCACCCGATAAGCGGTTTCCTCTCTCCTCCTCGCTGCCACGTGTCAAATGTTTAATGGGATCGAAGGCTTACCCTTCAATACCACTTACGGTTTTGATGCCGCCCAAAATCTGCCTTCACTGTTACGAAACCACTCTTCACCAATTGTCCTCCGCTATTCTGTTTCTTATAATTTGCACCATTTCTTCAATAGTTGTGTGGTTTCAGGTTTTTCAAAGGTCTTGTCCTTTCGCTCTCGAACTTGACTTCTGCGTCTTTCTTCAACCACTATCCCTTCAAACTCTACTTTGATCCTTCAAATGGGTTAAAATATCCATCACGCTCCTCTGTCTCTTCTCCTCCTCTGTGTATTCCCCTCAACTCTACCTGCACATATTTATATTACACAAATCTCTGATAATGCTTAATTCATCATCTCACACACGAAATACACATTTATACAGATTCAAATCAATCTCTATATCTATAAACATAAACAACAATTATAGAATGAAGTCTTTGTCTCTCTCTGGCTTGATTCTTCTTTACAATGACCTCTGATTTACAAGTTGCCCGTAGGCTTACAGTCACACTCCAATCTGCTATCTATCTAACCTATTCAACCTCTCCAACCTCTATTCATGCCTTTTAGGCTTACATTTATACAAAGGGATTCTACAACCAATTTCTGGTTTGGATCCATAAACTCCTCAACCAAGTTCCTAAATCTATTCCTCATTCTTAAGGATTCTCTTTAATCCACAAATCATGAACTGATTTCTAATCTAAGATTTACAATCAATTCTCAATCCTCTCATCACTCAACTATTCTAAATCTCTCATGTTCTCCTATATTCAAGAACATTTACAATTATGCTTCACAATATTCAATTAATTCCTATTCCCATTAAAATCACTCAAAAAATTAAATAATTACATTAATTTTGTTGTCGCGCAAATTGACACGACAACGCTCAGACCGGGGGCTGTCACTCTGATCCCCGATCCCTCTGTTTAAGCCTGTCTCCCATGGCTAAGGGGGGTAGACCCTATGAGATAATGAAGACCAACTGCCAACAGTTGGTTGGGAGACATGAGACACGATTAAGATAAGCACTTAAAATGAATTTGATTTTAGCAGACCAGTGCCTTAAGAGATTAAAATGATTACTTGTTAAATGATATAGAAAAATAAACCGTGACCAGCAATCGTTTGTCATCAGCGAAAGCACATGACCCAAAACGATATCCAGCAACTGAACACCTCGAGAAGGTAAATGCTTAAAACCACCACGAGAATCATAAATCATTAACTAGATATCATATTCGTGTCTCGACTTGAAAATTTTAGATCTCAGCATGAAAGATAATCATGAAACAACTGAATCTGGCAAAAAATAATTTTCCCACAAAATTT
>APFE031332385.1:0-11256 GCA_000404065.3 Pinus taeda
TCTTTTTCAATTCACAAAGATAGATTTAAGCTTCTTCATGTTGACAAGGTTGGAATTTTCTCGTGCTTTGGGAATGCTACCTTTGTTAGTCCTAACTTTGGCACTTAGTTCGTTGTCTTCCTTGTCACCAATTTATGCATAATTCATTTTTCTTTCCATTTGAGAATAAACCTACTTTTCTTTTAATTCTAATAAAAACCATGCAAGGAAAATATGCATGATTATAACTTGGATTTCAATATAATAATCAATGATAGATGGTCACATTGAATTTTCAGTCATGATATCCTTCATCTAGAAGGAAGTGAGGTATAAAAATGAATGTGCACTCACCAAGTGGGCGAAAATTCCAGCCAAACACATTTCCATATGAAAATTATATGTGCTCTATGATCATTGTATCATTCGAATAAAAACATTGTTTGAATTTTAATATTACACAATCTCATATTTGTTGGTTGCAACATCCATTGCAACTACCAATCTGGATTCTAGGTCATGTACACACAAAGCTTGAGCATATATTGCATTGAAAACATGATATGCATTTGTATTTAATCTCACAAAGCATAATATTTATTACAAAGTTATTGTTCCATTTTATGTGAAGGATTTGGTTGTTTGAAAGCAACTTGTACTCCGTATAAGTAATTTTCAAAATTAGTCAATCTACAATATCTTCTTTATTTTAATATAGTAAACACACATTATTTGTCCTAACATTGTAAACTATCACATTATTTATATGTTTTAGTATTCTTATGCTTTTAATTAAAATTATAAAGAGTTGTATTTAAAATGTGAATTTGTGCTCTTCATTAAATGTATAATGAAATATCATAGAAGCTCAATGGGACACTTCCAGGCATCAGGGAAATAAACAAAACAATCCCAATCAATCATGCCTTTTTCACCGATGACTCTATCCTTATGGGAGGAGCCTCCATTAAAATAGCAAGGGACTTCAATGGAGTAATCCAAAGCTTCTGTAGAGTCTCCGTAGCTATGGTCAATAAGAGGAAAAGCGCAGTGTATGGCTGGGCAGTAGACCAACAAACTATTCTCAGGATTGCCCAAGCCTTGGGCTTCACCGACTATGTCTCTTGGGACAAATTCAAGTATCTAGGCTTGCCTTTAATATTGGGAACCAGCAAGGCCCCTCATTGGATGGAAATTATCAGCAAAATCAAGGCAAAAATGACTGCATGGGGCAGACAATGGCTTACGAAATCCAGGAAGCTCACTCTTGTTAAGTCAGTTCTCTCATCCTTTCCTATCTATCAGGCTTCATTCCTTTTAGCTCCAAAAATGATCACTGAACAACTAGTTAAGTTGATTCGAAATTTCCTATGGCAAGGAGGAAAGGGGAACCAAAAAAAAATCATCTTGTAAGCTGGGACATAGTGAAAAGGCCAATATCTAAAGGTGGACTGCAGGTAATAGATCTCAGGATGGCCAATCTGGCTTTGGGAGGTAAGATTCTCTGGAAAATCTTCTCAAAATCAAAGACATCCTGTAAGCTTAGTTATAATTAAAAAATATATGCACATACTCTCAATAAAGAATATGGAAGAAGGAGCTTCCCACAAAGGAACCACGTTGTGGAAGTTGTGTAGCCAAGGTTAGGAGTCCTTTAAAGATCATCTCTACAGAATCCCAGGAAACAGAAAATGAATTGGACTGTCGGAAGATAAGATCATGGGCCTCCAACCCCTAAATATTGCACCGGAAATTGCAGATTTGCGCAACTGGCTCATCCAAAAATGTATTCACAAACTTGCTAACATATGCACTTGGGATTCCGGTGGGAATTGGAGTAATTGGGCTCTCCATCGCCCCCTTGACTAGATGCTCCCTCAACTCCATCTCTTTCTAGCTAAGCTCTCTGGTTTGGCTCCTATGCATCTCCATTCGAGGGACAAGTGGGGTTGGGGAAAGATCGGAGCTCGCTCAACATGATAGGGCTTTGCAGCTCTTCAAGAACAACTACCTCAGATCCAATCTACAAATATTTTTCAGCGTGTTTGGGACCCATTTGGCCTCCCAAAATTCAATTTCTTCTGTTGGATTCTCATGCACAAAAGGGTCCTCACTGGAGATAATTTAGAGAAATTGGGAATTATTAGTCCCCATGGATGCCCTCTTTGTTGCAAGGCTCAGGAAAAAATTTAGCACTTGTTCATCGACTGCCACTTCTCTCAAGAAGTTTGGTTGCAAGCAATGTTGGGGTTCAACACCCAAATTCCAGAGAATCTTTCAGTAGTTAGTCTCTTCACCACATGGAAAGAGCATTATCCTCACACTTTAAAGAGCAAATCAACATGGGCTAAAATCTGGAATGCAATTCCAAAATACATCTGTTGGGGAATTTGTTTGGCAAGGAATGAAGCCATATTTAACAACAGATTAATACAGTGACTGCCAAGGCCAAATCTCTACTGTTGGAAACTTACAAAAATAGACCTCATAAGTCAGACAATTCTCTACTCCCCAAAGAGCTCAGATCGCTAGGTGAATCCCTGAGACAAGGCAGCAATAAAAAGAACCTCTCCCGGCCTTACCATAATCGAGAGTGGCAACTTCAGATCTCTGGGGCAGACTTTCAAAACTGGTGGAAAAATCAGGGCAAAGTCACGATATTCTTCGACGACTCTAAAGGAAATCCGAGGATATCAGGTGCAGGAGGAACAATCTACTCCTCAGATAGGCACAAAAATGACAACTTTAGTTGGGGCCTAGGACGGAGCACTAAAAACTAGGCCGAGATTCTCAGACTGTTTAAAGCGTGTCAACTTGCTTAAAGGAACAGAGGGGAAAACCTTCAAGTCTTCGACAATTCTAAAATCTTGATTAAAATCATAAATGCTGGTGACCAACTCAATAACTCTGCGCTTAACAAGACACTTGAAACAATAAGAAAGATGCTGCAAAACTTCACTTCCTACTCATTCTACCATATCCTCCAAACTATGAACAAGGAACTGACATTATGGCAAATAAGGGATGTCTATCAGCACAAGGTTTTCTGTCTAAGAACAATGAAGAAACTGAAAGGCACCCAATTCCTTAACAGAGAAGGACAACTGAGCATGGACAAGGCAACCAAGACAATGTCTTTGTTTCGCACTCCCTTTACAACAGTGATGTCTCCATGAAAGCGCAAATCTTGGTGAACACAACATTCATCCAAATCACATATGAACGCAGAAGACTGACGTTGATCCATGGCTTTGACACATGTAGACAAACACTGTTGGAAAGTCAATCATCGCAACCATTGTAGGTTCTGACTCATCGCTGCTCCAACAGTGCAATTCAAACCACACAACTGGCTTGCCACGGCTAATGTGTTCACTTAAGAATTTAGTTCTCATCCAGCGAGATAAAGGAAAGGAATAGCAATGTCAGAGACTACAATTATCGAGTTGCTAGAACTGATTCTGGGTAAGTCAGATTTGTCTTATCCCACCAAAGAAAAGCTGAAAGAAAAATCCAGGCATTTAGACTCTAAGCGTAAAGCAAGGAACTCTCAAGATATCCCAAAAGAATCAAAAGAAACAACAAAATTCCAATAAAAAAGCCAAATTATGTGGATTCTGAAAAGCCAGAAATATTACAAATGATTGTAATATAGGTTGTTTGGCTCAGGCCCAACCATATTTCTCAATTAAATTCAATCTTTCTGTTAAAAAAAATGTATAAAGAAAGTAATTAAAATGTGACTTCTTGAGGAGAATTAATAGTCTTAAGAAAGCCATTAAAATTAGGTTGGAATTAGATGATCTTGCATTTGTTGTTAATCTTAATATTCTAAATTCTCTTTTTCAAATACCTTAAAGGTAAAACTAAAGTATTAACTTAACATATTTATTAAATGTCTTTTTTTTAATTGAGTTTTATAAGTAATTACCATTTAGACATGTCATCATAAAACCTATCAATCATAATGCGTGTTAATTATCGTTTATCCTAAACTTTTCTTGGAGTTATTGCATATCTCAAACTCTCGAGAATACATTTCAATTGATACAAGATTGCTAAGCTTTGCTTCATTTAAGGCTCTAAAATGAATTGAAAAACCCCTTACTCTTAGTTCGATTAAAGAATTGCCTCAAATAGGGCCAATAATATCTTAATATTTATCAGAGGATCTCTTGTAGGATTTTACTGACCTCTTTAACTTTGAATGAACAATGGACATTCTTGCAAACTGGTATCGGAGTCTAGATCACCCAGAAAGGAGTCAATGGGCTCTTGCTATTGGAAGGTCTTTTGGATTTCGAGTCATCATGATGAGGAAGGGAACAATGGCACAAAAAACTTCATAATCAATAAATAAGTTCTTATGTCAATTTGAAAAACTTTATGCAATGATTGAGCATAAAGTTTACTTGATTGTATTGATATTATCCACCTTACTCACACCGATGATTATGGTTAAAATAACGCAAGAAATTCATAACCATGATGTCAGATGCTATAGAGATTTTTTTAGAGAAGTACAAAGTAGTACCATGAATAGCATGCTATTTCTTTTTTCTTAATTGTAGGTGTTGTCTATGATATAATTTAGTTCCACTTTTTGTTTGCTAATAAAGAGATGTAGGATGAGAAGTAGGTTACAATTATGGATCTATAATTGGCTCCTTATTGAGGCTTTTTTTTTCTCTTTGAGTCAATGCATTGAGGCTATTGGTTTTTCAAATTTGTGAAAATGGTCTTAATGGAAACTCAATTTGGCAATGAATAACCCCATCCAAAGAAGGGACAAACATTTCAAATAAATGAAGAAATCAACTTCTTCTTCCCACATGAATCATGGTGAAAATATTCATCCCCTTAGTGACATAATGACAATCCTCTTCCTACCTCAAAGTGAATTTGCATTTGTTGGAAAAAGTAGGTGCTCTTAATCGCCTATTGATATAGGCATCTATATGCCTTAGACATGCTCTTAGTGTCATCTTGATCCACCATAAACATGCTTGAATGTGTGCTTGATCTTATTTTCCTCTTGATCTAGACATCGACTGGGAAAAAGTAGACTGCATCAAACTCAATATAAGTTTTACGCTAGCTATAATTTTCCTTCAGCGACTGTTCTATAAAAACTTAGTAACTTGTTTACTTTGGCCTTATGTTGGAGTTTATGTACAATATATAATTGTATCTACTAACTTTATCTTGAACACATGGTTTTTTAAGTGAACAACACTTCAAGCATAACTTATCTTCCATTTGTTTGGACAAAATTTGCATAAAATACTTCTTCTATTTTGCAATTTCTTAGACAAATTCTTCAAAATGGACTTGTAACCTCCTAGTTTAAGAACTTGATGTTGAAATTTGGGTAGCCATGAGATGAATTTTCCAAAAGGGAAACCCAGTTACCCCAAGGACAACCCATCCGCCTCTAATATGAATTCAATTTGGGTAAAGATAAATTTATTATTAAAATGTGCAAATTGGTATAACACTCATTTCATTAATATTTAATGTGGAAAATTATTTCACACTGGGAAATTTTTTTATTAAAGAGAAATAAAATATTATTTTAAGCTAAAATTTGAATTGTTGTTTCCCTCAAAAACAAGGTCAAGTCAGCTTTCCCTTCTTGCATATCATATTCTCTATATATTGGCACACTCATTCGTTCATAACATACATCAATTTGAGGGAATGATTTGTGTGGTTTGTATAATCTTCTCATGCTCATGTCTATTCTTTGTGGTTCATCATATTCTTGTTGATTATTCTTTGTGCACGTGTATGCTTAGAGACTTTTTTATTTAGTGTATAAATGATGCACAATGACTTGTATATATTATGGCTTTGCAAATTGTTGTGGTTCACATTCATTCAGTGACTTGCATATATTATGGCTCGGCTAACTGTTGTGGTTTGCATTCATTTGGTGACTTGCATACGCTATGGTTCGTAGTTATTTTTTATGACATTGCTTGACAACATTACAAAGTGATATCGTGGCATTACACCATAAAACTGTCACACTGAATTTTGTTGTGTGACATCGTGGCTCCACATCATTCAATACAATGACATAGGAGTGCATCTCATTGACTTGTACACACTAGTAGCTCATATTTGCATACAACCATGTAAGCATCACTCTCAGGGTGGCACATACTTGTATGATGGCTCGTATACCTTTCTAAGTGGCACATACATTTACAATGGTTCATATACCCTTCATGGTGGCTAATATATTTACAATGGTTTCTAATGGTTCGTATATCTCTTATTGTGGAACATATATCCTTATAGTGGTTTGTATATGCTCACATTAAGCTCGTGACTTACATATGCTAACAATGGCTTGCATATATGTATTTGTGCCTCATTATTACATGACTCTGTAGGTTGCAATGTTATATGATTCATGTTTGTATAGATACATATATATATATATATATTATGAGACTGTAATATCTATAAGACTCTTTGATATGATATGGTAGCATTCTAATATCTGTGGTATGGAATTAACTATATACACAGCATTGATTCATATGATAGACATGGCAGACACCATATGTATGTCATAGCAGACATCTTATGGTATGTATGATATGGAAGACACCACATATGTGACATGGAAGACACCACATGTATGGCATCACAGACACCTTATGGTATGTATGACATGGAAGACACCACATGTATGTCACAGTAGACACCTTATGGTATGTATGACATGGTAGACACCATATGTGTGACATAGAAAACACCTTATGGTATGTATGACATTGCAGATACCACATGTATGAGATAAAAAACACCTTATGGTATTTAGGACATGGTAGAAACCTCATGTATGACATAATAAACACCCTATGGTATGTATGACATGCAAACACCATATGTATGACATGGAAGGAACCCTTATGTGGCTTGGTATAGCTGTGATCTAATGTGGCAGTTCCTTCAATATGGTTGTGGCTTTGATATAATAGAGATGGATCACTCATCTCCTTGATAACATGATATACTTGATATATCCTAGTAGATGTGACAATGCTTGATGGTGATATTGTTTCTTGCAACAATGATATGGTAGAATCTTTCTAGAACTCATTTGGTTACCGAAATTCAGTTCACAATTGAAGTTGTGAACTGAATTTGATTGGCCCTTGGAGGCCTGATATATTGATGTATCTCACTATGAATTTACTTTGTATCTCTAATTAGAAATTGATGAATATCTAATAGTAAAAGAATTTTGTTGGGTTTTCCCCCTTCAGGGGGTTTTCCCTTGTCTTTGACCTAATTCCTAATGTCTCTATTATGTATGCTTTTGTCTAGTTTCATTGTTCTCTCTACATAATTGCTAATGTTGAAATAATTTCATGGAGTGAATGTTATATGAAAATGTTGAAATGCAATTATCTACATCAGATAATAATTAACGTTGTTGATTCTCTGTTTTGCTCCTATTACTACTATCTTCAATCCCCATTTTGACCTCTTTTTGACACTATGGAACCTATTTCCTTGCTATTTTGCTACCCTATCATGATCCCATTACCTACTTTAGGTAAATCTTTTTATGGTTACATTTGGCTATTTGTTAGTGGATTTAAGTAGATATAGGTAGTTGATTCCTAAAACTATCTAATTATTATGATCAAGTGTAGACTTCTCAGCAAAGATGTGCAGGAGGATAATGGAAAGAAGCAACTAGTGTACCTTAGCTCCTTAATATTGTACTCAAAAGTTATATTCGGATTCGGTACTTAAACAATGCAATGGATAAGAAGTCGTGCACTTTTGGATGATGAGAATCATCAGCCTTGCAAGGAACGCATTTTATCCCAAGATCTTCATTCTCTTTTCTTTGGTTACAACATACACCAAGTTTGGGAATTGGTTACAAGTTGTTGGACCAATTCGGGCAGCCGTTCCAATCTATTTGCTCTGGAGAAGTCGACTTGTTAAGACTATTATAAATTACTATTGTTAGTTCAGTGTTTAACTATAATTAAATGCCTATAAAGGCATGGGATGTAATATGTCAAGTTATTGTTAAAAACTGTGAAGTGCTTTGCCGTGAATTATATAACTCATCTTCAATAATATTGAAATGATTTTTCTCTGAGTTTGAGAGTAAGCGTTGATGGATTGCTGAAGATAGTCAATTGATTGTGTTTGAGATTTCTTCTTTACTGTAAGTTTATCTAGCTCCCAAGTGTGGCCAGGGCTCACCCATCTGGGTTGCTTTGTATATTATAGATAGAACCATTATGTGATTAGTCACGATTAATTTTACTTGCATTACGAATTGGTTTGGCTTGACTGTATGTGAATTGCATTCATTTGATTGTTTATAAGAGTGTAGATGAATTAATGTTCTTTCATTCATTCATTTCCATAATTCACAGTTGAACCTTGTGTGAACCTTGTTTTGATTTTAGAACAGAGCATGCTTGTTATCGTATTGAGTTGTAATCAGCCGAGAAATTCCATACAATCACCTAATGAGAGAAACAGATTATCTATACATTGAGAATACTATGATTGTTTTGATAAGTTAACTCTATGTGGTGAATTCGAACTAATTAAGCATGAGATTTGTCTAGCTATCAAACTGCTCTGCATTCCCTCAGGAACTGGAACGGATTGACTTTTTATTTAAATTATTTTACAGACAATTCCCCATAACGGAACTCTCGTAGATCATTTTTTATCTAGCTTCCAGTTGTTTAGATTGAAGATCGCTTTCATAAATGTTGGATGGATTCTTACCAATTAGCTCTGTTTCATTTGATGAATAGACTCTAGGATTGTAGAGTGGATCGAGTGGATTGCACATAGCATGCTCGTGAGTGCTTCGATGATTAGTTGATAACTGTGATTTCATTAAGTTTACTAGATATATGATTTCTCTGTTTTGAGTGTTGATTGATTTCATTGAGTTTAGTATATAAAGGATTTTCCCGTGTTTCGTGTGAAGATTAATTTTATTATTTGTCCAGATAAACAATTTCCTTTTCTTTGTGAGGTGGTTGATTCCAGTTTTCAGGAGTTAGGTATCAATTAGATTTCAAGCAGAAGAACATTGGCTCCAAATAAGGTCATCTACCAGTAAGGGTTGGTGTGGTTACAAAAGAGTTTAGAGTAAAATTTCTTAAGGGTTATTTGGTTGAATTGCTAGATATCGAATAGGCTAAGGGTTTGAGTTGTTTTCATCAGATTGAGACCTATAGATTACTTAATTGCAAGTATAATGATAAATTAGTAAGTGATAGAATAAAATAAAGTTATTGCTCCAGATTAGTACTTAAACTTTCAAATATTCGTTAAGGGGATAACCAACCATTAGGTACAGATCATTTGTTTGATTGAGTTGCTATTAGCATAGATTGCTTGTTTGCTTAAGAATTGAATTGTTATAAACTGCTTAGTTGCTTCAGGAATGAATTGTGGTTTGTATTGATTGTTTAAGGATTGAAGGGTTATTAGTACAAGTTTGTTTGTCTGCTTAAGGATTGAATCGCTATCATTATAGATTGTTTGTTAAGTGATTAATAAACTGTTATCACAAATAGAAAGTTTGGTACCAACATTTATGGATTTGATTGAGTAAAGTTTTGTGTGAAAATAATTCCATTTTATTGCTTCAGATTCATATCTCAGTCTTTTGTTAAGTTTAGATTTGAATACTAGGGTTTGTAAAGACTTTTGAAATCTCTAGATTGAATTTGATTGTTGGGTCTGCTCTTGATAGCTAATTGTTTGTAAATGTTAGTGTGTTATTACTCCAGGAACCATTATCAGGAAGTGTTAAAACTCTAATTTAAACCTGAACGAAGAAAGCACAAGGAAACTCATGTTTACGAACCTCAGGTTGACAATTAATATTAAGGGATTTAATCTGGCAATTTAATCTCTCAACAAGCGATAAAAATTAACACTTGATTAGTGAGATAGGTTTAAGATTGGTCCTAGTTTCAATTGTATCAACTCTTAAAGTTGTACAATAAGTACCAACTTTGAAATGCAAAGGATCCTTTCTAAACCTGCAAACCCTGGTCATTACTGATCCTACATTATGGACAATTTAAAATCGTTGTTATAGTTCTAGAACCTTTCTATAAGTTAACCTTGAATGTTCCTTGTATAGCTAGGTAACCCTACACCTCATAGATTCCAATTTACAACATCGATTGCAAAATGTATTATTCTGAAACAAGCAATAGATTTACAACATTGATTGAAAAATATTAAGAAATAAATAGGTTTGTAGAGAAATTGTTTTGAAAATTAATTGAAAACATTTTCTTATTGATAATTCTGAAGGAAAAGTTCCATATTCCAAGTGTTGTCTCAAATATCTATACCATGATGGTTCTATAGTGGGCCTATGCTCAAAATATGAATTATAAATCTTGATCTCATTGTCCCTGTCTTCATTTTCTTCTGTTTTGGCCTCCATAGCCTTCAACTAGTCTACATAATCCATGACCCTTAATAATATGTACTGGTTTAAATTCAAGGTCATATTCTTGCAATGGAACCATCCAATTACCTCTTCATTCCCCCAATTCCTTTTGCATGAATAAAAATCTAACCACAAGGTGAGGGACAATTACCTTTACATGGCTTTTCAGGTAGTAAGACCTAAAGTGCTTCACTGCTTTGTAAAATGCACAGGTTTTCTTATCGATATTAGGATATTTCAATTAAGATCCTTGCATGCCTATACTCATGAAAGATATAGGCCATTCATTTCCTTCATCATCCTTTTGCTTGAGTGCTCCAACAAGAGAAGAGTTAGATGAAAAAGTATAGAGCATGGATTCTTTATTAAAACTGAGACTAAATAAGGTAGGGGCAATAATTGCTTTGTTGATTTTTGTGAAGGCATAATTTTCCTCTTGATTCCATTTAAATATCAGATCCTTCTTGTTCATATCTTGTAAGGATTTCATGATTTGAGCAAAATCAAATATGAACTTTCTAATCAAGTTGATTTTCCCCAAGAACAACTACATAGAATTTTTCCCTTTTGGGTATGGAATCTATGTGATTGATTTTACTCTTTCAAGGACGATGGTGATTCCGCTCTTAGATATGACATGCCCCAAAATATTCCCTTCAAAGTAAACAAAAATGCTTTTCTTGGAGTTGAGTGATATCCCATCCTTACAATGACACTAAAATATTTGTTTAAGATGAAGAAGATGGGTTGAGCACATGTTTGAAGCCACCATTATGTCATCAAGGTATAAAACCATG
>APFE031332388.1:8392-50691 GCA_000404065.3 Pinus taeda
CGACAACACGCAAGGGCAGAGTAACAAGCTCAATCCCCTTACTGGCTCCTTGACAATGGTCAATCCAAGGTTTACCGATAAGTGATCCCCTGGCTCCTCAACAATAATATGAGGTTTATCGTTTGTAATACGTGTGTGTCTGGCATCGTTCCCAACGAGGGAGGATTGATCCCCTCACTGGTTCGGACACGAGCTCGTGCTTCTCCTTTAAGAGGAGCTTTCCTAGAGTATAAATACGACAGTTGGATTTATCCTATCACAAGATAAGCTACTTGTTTGGTTTTCCTGTCTTGGAGAGTTAATTACTCTCCTACTCCAAGACACTAGCCTGATCTATATTGGTGCTTCAGAGCCCTAGTAAAAGAAAAGTTACTAAGTTGATTTTACTTTAAGCGTTAATTTTGTGGTTTTTCTTTAAGACAAAAGGTAGTTGAGATGAAACTGATGTTGTGTAGACTTGACTCAAATCCACTAAAAAGATGCACCTAGGATGATTTACACTACTTTTCTTTTTCAATGAATTCTCTATCTAAGAGAGTTGGAAAATGCAAAATTTGATAAAAGCAACTTTCTTAACAAACAATCAAAGAAACAATCTCTTTATCTTTTCCAAGCATACAACACATGACCACTCATTACTTGCACGAAAATTCCTTTCTCTTTCAAAAACTTCAAATGCTACTTAAAACAAACTTTGTGAAGGAGATATTTTTGTATTTTTTCTATTTAACAAAGCATATAAAACTATTCTAACAAAAGCAATTTCAAAATTTATAAAATCCCATGAAACACTCACTCAAAAGAAAATCAAAAGGAAATTTACCTAAAAGCAAATCTAATGAGGCAAAAGCCTACTAAGATGATTCCAGGTTGTTTTACTTGGCAACAATCAAACCAAGGACCAGCTCATGCAGAATCATAAACCAGTCAAAAACAAAAATCAAACTCTTTTGTTCTTTTTCTTAAGAAAGAAATTCACAACTTCAATCAACAAGCTTCTTCGAAATTCTGCAAAGAGACAACACAAAGGTAGGTTGCTCACACAGGTAGACTTTATAACAGGTTCGACTCCTAAGAAGACTGATAAAACCAGAGAGATCCAAGGTTTCACAACTTCGAAAGTCAAAGTCACTATAGGACCAATGCAAAAATCAAACCCTAGGGCTAGAACTTCTATGAATTTCGCTAAAACTCTTGACGCTAATGAAACAAGTTCAGGTGAAGATCTCTGACAGATAACCAGTGGATCTGGGTGGTAAAAACTAATTAAAGACAAAATCTAAGAGGAAAAATGAAAAACTTGAAAATTTCTCAATTTTTGACAGGGTATGCAGGCAGCCTGTTTGCACAGGTGCGTGCATGCTCTGTGTACAAAGCTACAATGCGTACAGGTACACACTGTGCTCAACTCAGAGGGTGCGTACTATTGGAAAAACCAAGAAAAACTAAAATCTAACTTAACTCTAAGCTAGCCCACCCAAATACACAGTCAAATAGCCAAAAACCAAAAAAAAAAAATGAATTTTCTCAGATCAAAGTTTCACACAAAGGAAAAATCATTCACATTAATGGAGTTCCCCAGTAGAGTCGCCAATTTGTCATGTGGAAAGAGTTAATCTTACAGACAAAACCAACCTCCCTAGAAGCTTAAGGCTTTCTAGTGACAAACAAGACAATTAAGAACAATCCTTCTCTAAATATGCATTTACCATACAAGAAATCAAATGTTTAGATCCTACCTATAGTCCAACGCTGTTGTAGTAGTCCAGCCTCGTCGATTCGGATGAGCTCCTCCTTCACTTCGAAACCTGCATTCACTAACAATCAAATGATTAAATAGCACCTGAATATCTCATAAAATAAAACATATTCAACATACAGACCAAGGAGTATATGAAACAACTCATTAATAACAAATTGTTGAGAAGAATGGACTTATTTGTATTAATAGGAAACAAAAGAAACCATTACAACCTGAGCCTTGGTGTTGTGCAAGTTCCTCCCAGGGTCCAGCAGGAGTTTTCCTTTACTTTGATAAGCTCACCCACTTCCAAATGAAACAAGAAAGGATGGTAATCTCTCCTCACAAGCTTCTACAAGGAAGTCCTAATTCCAGCAGCATCTACCCTTTGGAATGTTCAGCTTTCAACCTCCCCTCCTCTGGCCAAATGCCTGTATTTATAATGTTCTAGAGGAAGTTAATCAGGTCCAACATCAATGGGATAAGCCCCTCTTTTGGATGGGGTAGCTCCTCTCTTGATGGGATAAGTTCCTCTTTCAAGGGATGCATGAACCATCTGGAGGAGCTCAATACACGTCAAACAATCTTCTAGAATGCTCTAGAAGTGACCACAAGTAACTTTTTTAAGATGAAACTCGTGCCTTTTGACCTTTACAGGAGTACGCACCCATCCCTTTACTTACAGAGCGTACAAGTACGCAGGTACAATGAGCTTGGGATGCGTACATGCAGGCAAGGTAGAGAGAACCTGCGTACCCAGAGATAAACATGTTTTTTAAAGACTTTCTCTCTTTCTTGAAGTTTGACATGGAGAGCAGAGGTATAAGGCTTGCCAAGGAGGATAATATGACGGTTGATGGAGCCATACTAACTGCAGATAGTCATGGTGACAAATTTTAGTGTAACAATAGGTTTCTCCATTGAAATAAAAACCAATTGGGAACCTAAGTTGCACACAGATGAAGAATAACTAATATTGTTGTCAATAAGTGTCGATATGAAGGTCTAGGAAAAAATTATACAAACACCATACCTTTTTGTTCAGCAGATCAGGATCTGGAAAGGCAAATATGTGATTAATATTATATATACATGTGTGATAGTATTTAGTGCAAGGAAAACCTAACCCACAAATTTGTTGGCATTTTGTTGGAGTTGACCTATAATTGTTCTTGAAGATGATGAAAAAGTAAAGTAGGACTGGCTATTCAATACATAATATAAACTAACAGGAACACGTTGACTTGTGAAAGTGTAAAAAATGGCGTGGTTTGAAGGGACTGATCCCTTTGAAAAGTACCTCTATGTGAAGTAGATCCCTGGAAAGTGTCTATGTCTCAATGTTAGTGGCATCTCAGCATATTTATCAATTTTGAGAGCTTTCGTAGGCAGGAAACAATGTATGTAGATACCCTAGGTTAGTGAGCCTCACGATTTGTGAGAAAGAGTGAGTAGATCATAGAGTATTTTCTCATTTCAATACTTGCAGAATATCTACATTTTTTTAAAAGTAATTTCTACTTTTGAGTCATACGTCTTTTGAAGTAAATTCTACTCATTTTCATAATTTTAAGGGGTTTCATGGATCAAAAAATACAGAATGAATAAATAGAACAAGAGCTTACTAATGGCAACATCGCCATTGAGGCTCTAAATCATCTTATCAATTCCCTTGGGGCTGACTAAGGAGTGTAGGATTCTTGCAACATTCCTGGTGTCCACATGTTGGCCTTCTCGGCATCTAAGCCTCTTACTCATGTCTTTTTCTCCTTTACTATGATAAATGGACTCCCGAACTCATCAAATGCCAATTTCATCTGTGAAAACAATAACAAAAGGCATCATCAAAATTAAAGACTAAACATACAAGCGTGGCTACAAAAAAAAATGGAATTTTGAATTAGAAGCCTAATGTGCGTGTACTCTCTGTGTGGAATACTAAATGTGGGGTGAAAATGCATTGAAGTTACAAATGGAACATACCTTGGTGGGGTTTGATACTGGGTTCTACAATCTCATTTTGGCTCCTTCCTTTTGAGAAATGAACAAATCCTCAGTTCTGGAACAAAAATGAAGTAACACCTAGATTTTTCAAAAATGTTGAAATTTTCCCTCGCCAACAAATAATAGATGCAATTTTAGTTGTATATGAGTATCTAACTACTCTTACTCTTACATATTTTTTTGGTTTATGTTTGGAAACATTTATCGCATAGTGGTATTCATCATAATAACAATAATTATCTAATTTTAAGGTTAGGGTTTATATGCAATGATTTTGTTGTTAAAGTTTACTAGGTAGAATTTGAGATCTCTCAAAGGAAACAAGTGCTTTTAACTTGGTTGTACTGAAATTTTTTGTGTATTCTTGCATATTAGGTGGGTTCAAGAAAAAGAGAGTATATATCAAGTGGATTTAATAATTAAAAACAAGTTTTAGTTTCTTAAAAGTCATATGGAAAATTTGGAAGGGGTAGGGTATGCATCCCTCTCTAGGTTAAATAAATTCAAATTGTTGTGTGAATGGGGTTGTAAGACCCTTTCTTTTCATCTTAATTAAATGGAGTCCTCTACTAGTCACTCGAAAATTTTAGGTTGTCATAAGAAAAGTAGATTTTTTTCCTTAAGATGTGAACATTTCATTTTAAGTAGTGCGATAATACAATTTCAGCAATGCATTAACATATGGAATGGCATACACATTTGGGATGCTAGTGTTATGTTATACTTGAGGCCAAGGTGCACATCTAGGAAGACTTTAACAAGGGTTAAAGAATTAGAATATTTTTTGAAGAAAACTTAAGACATTTGATGAGTTTCATGAAGTCAACTTGGCAGTAGTACTAAGTGAACATTCCTTGATCAATGTTGATACCCTCTCCTTGGCAGAACCACTTTGAAAGATGAGGAAGAAATGTGAAATACATGTGTGACCCACTAAAGAAGTTGGCAAGATTGTTGCAATATATATAGAGGGTTATTTCGTGTTTCAAAAGGAGGTGTTGGAACTTGGAAGGTGACCATTTTGTTAGATTTGTCATGGAGTTCCAAGGAGGTGCAAGGATCTAATAAGGAGAAAATTATACAAATCCAACAAATAGGCCATATTGGGTTAGTATATTACTATTTTGGGATATCCAAAGTTGAATGTTCATTTTATGGTGGTATAGCATAAGCACTTAGGTGCATGCCACATCTTAATGGTATCTTGAACTTTTGGTGTGTGTTAGTGGATTTAGTGAATTGTGTTTAATGAGCACTAGCTAGAATGTGTTCCATGAAGGAAAAAATCCCGCAAGTTAGAGATGAGTTAAACATTTGGCATCATAAGGTGTGTTATGCCCTATTTTGGAGGAGACAACTAGAACCATCTTAGAGTGTGATGGCTTGTGCCGTTTACTTAGATCCACTTACATGGTTTGAGGTGTAAAGGTACCTTGTGAGTTTATGAGAATTATTGTAACTCTTACCTATATAAAGTGTTTATGATATAAGATTAATGATTTTTTGATGGAGAATGGAAGAGGAAAATAAGAAAGGAGGGGTGTTGAAGGTTGTTATAAATTCATCAAAAGGAAGTGAAAATGTCTCCTTTTAGGAAGATTGTTCTAGTTGCCTCTTCAAATAGGAATAAATTTTAGTTGTGGCTAGCGAGTTGGCCTCAAAAGCATTGATTGGATACTCTAGAAATCCAAGACCTGACATATGTAAGCTAATCCATTAGATAGATTCATCTTGGCAAAAGGTTTCAAAGGTTAAGGTGAAAATATCCCCTCTTTAATGTGGGTTTTAAAACTTCCATTTGAGAATGCTAAAAACAAGGTCACAGTCTTGAAAGAAGGTCCTTGATTTTACCAAAACTCAATGCCAATACTTAATCCATGGTGTGATTCTTTCTAGTTGGGTTTGGCCTTGAATGATGAGCTTTATCTTTGGGTCAATTTATCATTTTGTCATTTCATTTATGTGTTGAGAAGATCTTAAGGGCTATAAAGGATTAAATGGTTATTTTCAGTACCCCTCCATTGAAACCCTGTAAGAAAATGGTGTGCCCCATTTTGTTGTCGTAATATGCAACCTCGAGCTCTCTTGTGAGGATGTTGTTGAGGAGAGGGTATGCAAAGGAAGTGGAAAAATTTAAATCTTCATGTTGAGTCAAAGGAGGAGTATGTACTATAGGTGTCTCTAGAGGTCTTAACAAAGGTGAAGAGGAATGGAGTTTACCTCCTATTGCAACACCTTCTATTCCACCATTAAAGGTGTTGGAGGGCATTGACTTTACGGATCATAGGTGAAAGTTCACAAAGATATTAAAAATTATAAGATAAGTGTGATTTAGCGTAGGATTGATTCTTAAATAGTTGATTTTTAGGTGATATTTCCTATCCTTTCTTTCCAAGGAATCCTAGTGGACAGTTCATATCATTTTGGCCATGCTTCTGACATCTATGACATTTGAATGAGATGCCCTCGTAGTAGAAAGTCTTAAGAGAAGTGATGCATTGATATTGGAGTTTAATTTCACCCCATAATTCTTCTTTGATATCTTATTTTACTAATACCTTCACCACCTTCCTCTCCACATAGTATTTGAAAGTGAGGTCAACCTCCAATAATTCCACCAACTTGTTTCCAATTTCCCTAAGAGCCTTCTTCGACCAAAATTGTACTTTTAATCCGAGAAGCTGAACCTAGATAGAGACCTTTTCCAGACCCTTCCTATGGGATAAAAAATAAGGGTCCAATGATTAAGCATGAAAGGGGTAGAGTCGATACTCCAAACCTTATTTAGACCTAATGAACCTATGCAAACTTGTTCAAAAATAAAATGAGCCAACCTCTTACCAGTATCATGTCAAGGACTGTTAGGGAATGTCATGAAAACACAAGGGAGAACTAGTTATAAATTCATGTAAATGAATGAATAAGAGTGTGATAGGGAGTGACAACGAGTCCTAGGTGTGTTAAGGAGGGAGTGACAAGGTTATATGCTAGGCAGTGTCAAGGCAGGTTAGAGTGCTAGGGCATGTCAGGGAGTGTTAGGGTGTTCTAGGGAAAGCCAAATCATGCCAAGGAATGCTAACACATGCCACATCGTGCCAAGGGATTCTTAGATGTCTTAGATGCTATGGCATGTCAAGTTGTAAACTATGTTGCTTAGTTTTTTTATGGCCACAGTTGGATGTGAGCCTTGACATGGTAACTTTTTAAGTGAGATGAGTTGATATTGGACATGATTAAACTAAGATTAGTTATAGGTAGTTCTTAGGTGAACAAGGCATAGTCTAGTTGTAGTAATAATAACTTGGTCAAGTTGTCGTAGTTGAGGCGGGAAGTGGTTGGGTTCCCAAGTCCTAAAAAGAGTAAGGGCAGTTGTGAGGGCATGATAGATAATAATTTTCAGGGCATACCAAGGAATGAAAAGGCATGCTAACACATGATAGACATTGCTAATGCATGTTGAGAAGTGTTAGGAAGTGTTAAGGCATCACAAGGGAGAACTAGGTCAAAATGCATGGAAATGAATGGATAAGAGTGTGTGCCAATGAGTGTCAGGGAATTCTAGGTTTCCCAAGGACGAATTATGTTAGGAGAAGTTCATAATAGAAATTGTAGTAGGAAAGACAATGGTTGCAATAAGGGGCTAGAAAAAGCAGTTTCAAACAAAGGGAGACTTTGGGATTGGGCACAACACTATTTTGCCAATGACTTGGTTGGGTTCCCAAGCCGCAAAAAAATTAAGGTTATCTATGAGGGCATGACAACTACAGAATGCCAAGGTTTGCCAAGGAATGCTAGGAAGTACTAACACATGTAGAAAATCTTGTAGATTCACAAGCTCATGCAATGTCATAAAGTAAAAGAAAAGAATATACGTCTACTTTTAAACAGTGGAAGCCAATAGATCGGTGAAAATAATAGGAGAAATAAGAAGATAAATTAATGGCACATAACACAAGATGTATCTGGGGAAAGTCATTGCTCAAAACCCTGCTATCTGTCTTGCATATATCAGAAATATGAGTGAAGATACAAATCTTATTCTCACTAGAAAATTCCGCACAAGTATGCTCAACTCTCTCAGCTCACAAGTTAGCTCTTGGCCAACAATTCCTAGGATGAATAACATGCATTTAAAGGGAATTCATGCTTCCAAAACTATGCAATCCAAGCATAGGATTAATCTCTAACGCATGCATGATATTTACACTCCAGTAAATAATACCACTGATAGTACACTGTCATTGCACTCTAGTCTCAACTGGGTATTTCTTAGAATCAACATACATGGATTTCTCATGAGGGAATCTTCATTTAACTAGAGTAGCACTAGTGGATGCATTAGTGCACCAACTAACTGTTAGTCCTCTATTAGTTCCAAAAACAATTTAGAACTAATTTAACTGAGCATAACTCAGTAAATTGAGTGATATAATTTCCAACCCAATTTAAACTCATATTGGACCCCTAAAATTTATGGAGAACATACACATGACTTCAGAAAGACTTCCAACTCAAAATTAATAAGCTAATTAATTTAATTAAACTTAATTAACTATTTTCCAATTGCTATGAGAATATAATTTGATTTTAATTCTCATTTTAATTCAAGGAAAAATTAAACTGGAATTTCTTGTTGTCATTTCTCAACAACACATTCTACGTAGTTCCAAGGCATGCTAGTCATGCCAAGAAAATCCAAGTGATAAGGCATGCTAAGATGTGTCAGGTGCTAAGGTGTCATACCAGAACATGCTAGGGAGTGTTAGGGCCAAGTGCCATTGAAACACAAGGGAGAACTAGTTTCAAATTCATGGAAATGAATGAATATGAGTGCATAATAGGGAGTGTCAGCAATTTCTAGGTTTGCTAAGGAGGGAGTGACAAGGTATGCTAGGAAGTGCCAAGGCATGCTAGAGTGTTAGGGAAGCATGCCAAGATCTGCCAAGTTCCAAGGTGTGCCAATGCTTGATAAGGAGTGTTAGTGAGTGCTAGGGAAACACTAGGGAGTAGTAGGTCAAAATGCATGGAAATGAATGAATAAGAGTGTTTGAGAGGGAGTGTCAATTTTTTTAGTGTAATCTAGTCTAGTTGTAGTAAACATAACTTGGTCAAGCTATTGTAGTTGAGGAAGGACTTGGTTGCATTCCCAAGTCCCAAAAAAAGTAAGGGTAGTTGTGAGGCCATGATAGCTAAGGAGTGTTAGGGCATGCCAAGGAATGAAAAGGCATGCTAACTCATGCTAGGTAGTGTCAATGCATACTGAGGAGTGTAAGGGAGTGCCAGGGCTATTGATAAATCTAGGGCATAGTAATTAGGTGATTTCTCTTCTTATGATAATTGCTTGTGAATTATTTTTACTTATTAATATTAGGACCTTCTCTTTACTTATATTTTTATAGTTTTATTCTTCATCAAACAACTACTAATGCATCAACAATGAGGAGAAAAGATACACAAAGAATAGGTGATCAACAAGGTCTGAAACCTTTCCAACATGAGTGGAAATTCAAAATGAATTATTCTTCTTATAGAGACATCAATTTTCAAATACCAAGACCATGACCTATACCCTTGACTCAATGACATCTCCAAGACCAAGTCACAAGCCTCCTTGATTCAACTTCCTTCTTTTTCCTTGAGTGAATGATGATCAAGCTTCTTCCTTCAATAACTCATATATCTGTCAAATTTCAGTTCCCTGGATCATAATAAATCCTAGCACTTGTGGTTTACCAAGCTTTTGAACCTTGATCTTCTTCTCTTGTATGGTATGACCTATTATTAGAATTTGGCTTGTAACCTTGCTTATCTTCTTCCTTGATTCAACTTCTTGGACAACAATAAGACCTTCAACCTTTTTCATAGTAGAATATAATTGTTCCTTTGTTCTCACATGTGGATGTGTTAGCCCTAAAACATACCCATAAAAAACACCAAAATATTCACTCTTCATTTCCTTCTCTTCATTGGTTATCTTCGTACTTCTTATTGCAAACTTAACCAAATTTTCTTGTCCACAAATGGAGGCTAAACTACCCTATATATAGTGTTTCATCCACCAAAATAAGTTGACTTTTGATATAGGTGAGCCAACTTGACATTCTAGAAGCATCCTTACGCCAACATGAGGAAGAGTTTGTGACAATGTCTTGGAGAGCTAATAAATTTTCTCATTAGGGGATTTTTTGAGGTCTAAAATGGGCCTCCTAAGAAAAATGTACAACCAAAATAAACTTTATAAGAACCAATAGGATTCAACATGATGATTTCAACCATGAGGTATGATTCACCATTTTTGGAGTAAAAAAGTACAAAGATTAAAAAATAATAAAATAATAAAACTACTTTTTCAACTCGTATTTTCAGCTTATCTCAAGTTTTTACTCAAATTTTGAGTGGGAGTACTTGTGGGATGAAAAAATTAATTCCTCATCCAAGGAGTACCCATGTTGCATACTTCGATGAACCCTACTACATGAAAAATGAGAAATACATGAAAAATCATGATTGAAATCACGTTTTTCATGTATTTCTCATTTTTCGTGTAGCAGGGGTCCATCAAAAGTATGCAACATGGGTACTCCTTGGATGAGGAATCAAATTTTTCATCCAACAAGTGATTCCGCTCGAAATTTGAGTAAACCCATACGGAGATAAGTTGAAAATACGAGTTGACAAAATAGTTTGTCTTTTTTCCTTCTAAAATTTGATGATGTAATCTAATATTATTTTATTATTTCCACTATTATTTTATAATTTCCTTAGGAGGCCCATTTTAAACCTCAAAAATCCCTTAATTTTTACAATGGATTACATGCACAAAATTGGTCTTCAATCTTTGACATTGGCTCTATGAATTTTATGACTTGATGATGAAACCTAATAGCTCACAATGGGAGCTTTAACTAAAAATAAAATTCCTTGATCATGAAACCCATGATTAAAGAGTTACAAAAGTAATTTCATTTTCTTCTTTACATCAATTACATAAAATCATAATTACACATGTCATTATGAATACCAAACCTAGTTACACTTTTCAACAATGGAATCACAAGGGAGAACTAGGTCAAAATGCATGGAAATGAATGAATAATAGTGTGTGCCAAGGAGTATTAGAAAATTCTAAGTGTCACAAGGAAGAAGTGTTTGTGGAGAAGTTCATAATAGGACTTGTAGGAGGCAAGCCTATGTTTGTGATAAGGGGCTAGACAAAGAAGTTTCAAACAAAGGGAGACTTTGGGTTGGGCACAACACTGTTTTTCCAATGCCTTGGTTGGGTTCCAAAGCCGTAAAAAAGGTAACGTTATCTATGAGGGCATGGAAGCTATGGAGTGCCAAGGTGTGCCAGGGAATGCTAGGAAATACTAACACATGCTAGACAGTTCCAAGGCATGTTAGGCATGCCAAGACATGCCAAGTGCTAAGGCTTGCCAAGATGTGCCAAGTTCCACGGTGTGGGGTGAACACATGCTAAGGAATGTTAGAGTCAGGTGTCAAGGAAACACAGTGGAGCACTAGTTTCAAATTGATGTAAATGAAGTGTTAATGGGCTCTAAGTGTGCTAAGGAGGGAGTGACAAGATATTCTAGATAGTTCCAAGACATTCTAGTGTGTTAGGGAAGCATACTAAGGTGTGCAAAATCCCATGGTGTGCCAATGCATGTTGAATATTAGGGAGTGCCAAGGAAACACAAGGGATAACTAAGTCAAAATGCATGAAAATCAATGAATAAGAGTGTGTGACAGGGAGTGTTAGTGAGTTCTAGGTTTGCTGAGGAAGTGACATGGTATGTTAGGTAGTACTAAGTCATGCTAACATTCAAGAGCGACATGCATCCAAGATGTGCTAGGTGCCAAGGTGTGCCAACACATGCTAGGAAGTGTTAAGGAGTGCTAGGGAAACACAAGGGAGAAATAGGTGAAAAGAATGCATGAAAATGAATGATTAAGAGTTTGTGACATGAAGTGTCAGTGAGTTACAAGAGTGCTAAGGAGGGAGTGATAAGGTATGTTAGGCAATGTTAAGGCATGTTAGAGGCCAAGGAAACATTCCAAGATGTGCCAGGTGCTATGGTTTGTCAATGCATGCTAGGGAGTGTTATGGAGTTCTATGGAAACATAAGAGAGAACTAGTTTCAAATGCATGGAAATGAATGAATAAGAGTCTGTGAGAAGGAGTGTCAGTGAGTTCTAGGTGTGCTAAGGAGGGAGTGAAAAGGTATCCTAGGTAGTGCTAAGGAATTCTAGAGTTTTAGGGCGACATGCCAAGATGTGTCAAGTGCTAGGTTGTGCCAATGCATGCCCGGGACTGTTAAGGAGTGCGATGGAAACACAAGGGCGGACTATTTCAAAATGCATGGAAATGAATGAATAAGAGTGTGTGATAGGGAGTTACAGTGATTTCCAAGTGTGCTAAGTAGGGAGTGATAAAGTTATATGCTAGGTAGTGCTAAGGCATGCAAGAGTTCCAAGGAATTTCAAGGAGTGGTACAGTGTACTAGGGAGTGCCAAAGCATGCCAAGGGATGTAGGGGATTCCAACACATGCCACATAGTACTAAGGGATTGTTAGACGTGTCAAGTGTTATGGCATGTCAAGATTTAAACTATGTTTCTTAGTTGTTTTATGGCCATGGTTGGACGTGAGCCTTGAATTGGTAACTTGTTAAGTGGGATGAGTTAATATTGGACATGAGTAGCCTAAGATGGGTTATAGGGCCTTCTTAGCTGAACAAGGAATAGTATAGTTGTAGTAATTGTAACTTGGTCAAGATGTTGTAGTCGAGGTAGGACTTGGTTGGTTCCTAAGTCTTAAAAACAATAAGGGTAGTTATGAGGGCATGATATCTAAGGAGTATCAGGGCATGCCAAGGAATGAAAAGGCATGCTAACACATGCTAGAAAATGTCAATGCATGTCGAGGATTGTTGGGGAGTGTTAGGGCATCACAAGGGAGAACTAGGTCAAAGTGCATGGAAATGAATGAATAAGAGTGTCTTCCAAGGAGTGTTAGTGAATTTCAAGTGTCCCAAGGATGAAGTGTGTTAGGAGAAATTCATAATAGGAATTGCAATGGGTAAGCCTACGATTACGATAAGCCGGTGGAAAAAGTAGTTTTAGACAAAGGGAGACTTTGCGATAGGGACAACATTAGGGAGTGTTACCAAGTTCTGGGTGTGCTAAGTAGGGAGTGACATGTTATGCTAGGTAGTGCTAAAGCGTGACAGAGTGCTAGGAAAGCATGTCGAGATGTGCTAAGTATCATGGTGTGCCAAGGAATGTTAATGAGTGTTGGGGAAACATAAGGGAGCACTAGGTCATAATGCATGTAAATGAATGGATAAGAGTGTGTGACAGGCATTGTTAGCAAGTTCCAAGTGTGCTAAGTAGGAGTGACAAGGCATGATTGGTAGTTCTAAGGAATTCTAGAGTGCTAGGGTGGCATGCAACCAAGATGTGCCAATGCGTGCAAGGAAGTTTTAGCTAGGAGTGTCAGGGAAACACAAGAGATCACTATGTCAAACACATGGAAATGAACAAATAAGATTTTTTCATTGGAAGTGGCAGTGAGTTCCAGGTGTGTTAATGAGGGAGTGACATGGTCATATGCAGTGTTAAGGCATGCTAGAGGGCAGGGTAACATTCCAAGATGTCCTAGGTGTTGAGGTGTACCAACACATGCCAAAGAGTGTTAAGGAGTGATAGGGAAAAATAAGGGAGCACTAGGTAAAAATGCATGGAAATGAATGAAAAATAGTTTATGACCAGGAGTGTCAACAAGCTCTAAATGTGTTAAGAAGAGAGTGACAAGGTATGATAGGTAGTGCCAAGGAATGCTAAAGTGCTGGGGTGCCATGCCAAGATGTGCCAAGTGCTAGGGTGTCCCAATGCATGCTAGGGAGTGTTAGGGAGTGTCATGGAAACATAAGGAAACACTAGGTCAAAATTCATGAAAATTAACGAATAAGAGTGTGTGACAAGGAGTTTAAATGAGTCCTAGGTGCATTAAGGAGGGAGTGACAAGGTTATATGCTAGGTAGTACCAAGGTATGCTAAACTACCAAGGCATGTCAGGAAGTGCTACGATTTGTTAGGGAGTGTTAAAGCATGCCAAGGAATGTAGGGTATGATAACACATGCCAGATAGTGCTAAAGCATTCTAAGACATGTCAGGTGCTATGGCATGTCAAGATGTAAATTGTGTTTCTTAGTTGTTTTATGGCTATGGTTGGATGTGATGAGCCTTGTCTTGGTAACTTGTTAAGTGAGGTGAGTTGATATTGGATATGAGTACCCTAATATGAGTTATGAGTATTTCTTAGGTGAACAAGGAATATGTTGAATTTTTATGACACTTGAGAATTTGGGTTGGTTATTAGAATCTTTGATGCAAATAAACTCAAGTTCCACAACACGTCTACTTTGCACAATGAAATATAGACACATAAGGGAATCGACTAGTGCACATGACAATTTTTACCTTTTTCAAAACCTTCTTTGTTATATTACAAACTATAATAGAATAGGCTAAATATTCTATACCAAGGATTGTGGCCCTTTACAATCACACTGATACAAGGAGTACAACTAGGGCTTGGTGTTAGTCCTTTGACAACCAATCTACCTTGAACAAGACAACACTTGACCTACTTGTTGTTGGTGGAGACACATAACCCTTTCAGTCCACGTGTCCTGAACACATCCGGTAGACCCTCTTTCCTCCCATTCTACAACTCCTCAATTTGCCTCTATTAATGAACTCAACTCCTTTAGGTTACTGAACTCAACTCAAAAAAATTATGCCTCTAGCCACATCCTTTTTCTTCAAGGTCTACAACACTTAGGGTCTTCGATCAAGTTTTCACAACTCCCTTTGTGAACAACTCTTTGGTCTGCCCTTTTTTCCATACTACTACTCCAAGATGACAAGTCTAGGGCTATGAACGTCACCCTTCTTGATTTGAATTTAAACAGGGACACAACAAATTACAGATATAACTACAAACACAAAGATGCAACAGAAATAACACTTCATTTCATTATCAAATACTAAAATATGCTTACAAACGAAATGGAAATAAGACTACCTTGAGCGATGGTAGCTTAGATCTAAGAAGAGATGCGGTAGCTACATGCTTATGAACTATGTTACAAAGAGGCTCAAGGGCCTATTTATTATTGGAAAACATGATAAAACACTAAACAACTAAAACCCTAACCCCAAGAGATGTAATGCCAAGAGTTTGTGGGCCACGTTGGGTTTAGTTGGGTAGCCAACTTCCTGGGGTCATAACATGGTCATATTATCTCCGTTTGGCACATACAATACCTTCCTGGAAAGGTCTCTTAGAGTACTACATGTTTTTCCATAGGCCCTTGCCTATGGTATTAGGCCTAATGCGGAACTAAAAAAACGTCATTTAGGGGGTCAAAATGGCTCCGGAAGTTCAGGACTCGAAAAAATGCTAAAAATAGTAAATGCTGAAATAAAAAAGGAAATGAAACTGAAACAATCCTCTACAATGTAGTGAACTAGGGCTAGTTAACTAGCCCACTTGACTGCTACTTTAGTCCTTAACATTAATTTTTCATAGGACTATATTTTTCTTTGCTTTGATAATTGGATTTTTTTCATTAACACATTAATTTCACCCCATAGCATCATAAAATTATTCAATTTTTCATTATTATTGATCAGCATATGCAACTATATAGAAAGAACAATAACATCATCATAAATGCAACAGAAGCTAAAGGAAAAATAGAAGAAACGATTACACACATAGAGACACCACAATTGGTCAGAGACCAGGGAAAAAACCACTATGGGGAAAACCCTTGCAAATTTTCTTCTAATATATTATCATCAAATGATTCAATAAAATAGAGTACAATGATCCATATCTTCACAAAACTAGAATATCCATGAAATGCATCTAAACATCAAAACTCTGATTCAGATAATTGTAATGTACTGTAACTTCCTGTAGCCTACTTCCAACCACTTCTGTCACCGAGAGAAACCTTTAGAATACTGAAATATCATCTTGGATTCTTGGTCGCAGGGAAGAGGAGTTGTGTGAGCAACTATGACAAACACGGTCACTATTTGTGAATTGCACGATAGTGACTGTGGTAGCTTGGTTGCTCCCATACCATTTTGTGTGTGCGACTGGCGACCAAACTGACCTAGACTCCTAGTCTCTCTCATGAAGACTCTGTACCAGCATCTAAGGACCCAAACTCTCTTTCATGACCACTATGTTCCAGCATCCAAGGACCCAAATTCTCAATTATGTGCCAGTGACTTTGAATCAGAAAACCCTAGTTTAGTGTGAGCTTCATCCTGATGTTTCAAACCCTTGAGTGAGCTTCCTCCATTAGGCCTATGTGAGCCAAGACCAAATATAAGAAGAGAAGAGAGCTTGTTTTGTTTCCAAATGAGCTTGAGGTCTCTTCTATTTATAGGTTTCCATGAGGTTCCACATGACCTGACCATTGGTACATAGGATCGACTTGATCCAAAATATATATATGAGTAAAATAATCCGTAAGTCAACTTCTGCTTTGTCCAAATGAGGTGATATTTAGGTCAATTTTGGTCCTCTCGGAAAGAGGAATCTGATGCCATCATCATCTCCTCAAATGAGTAGTCCAAAGTGGAATTTTACTGCATTTGCATATTTTAACACTCCTTCTCAACTAGGGAGAATTCTAACTGCCAATAGCGGACCATCGATCAACATCACATATGTCCCATCTCACATATCTCATCATCTCAGATCATAAATGCAAAACTATTTCCTATTCCTTCTTATGTCTTGATTGTTCCTTCCCATATGCTGAATATTCTCGAATCTAGAAGATGGAGAATTTTCTACCTAAGGGGAGCTTAAGCTACGAACCTCTATTCATCGGGTTACAACCCGAAATTTTTATCACTGGGCTACTACCATGAATATTTGTTACTGGGCTACTACCCATAATATCATTCAACGGGATACTACCTGAAATATTTGTCAATGGGATACTACCTGGAATGTCTATCAATGGGTTACTACCTGGAAATCTGTCAACGGGCTACTACCCGAAAATAAGTCATCAAGCTACTACCTAGAAATATGTCAATGGGCTACTACCTAGAAATATGTCATCAAGCTACTACCTGGAAATGTCATTGGGTTACTACCCAAACATATGTCATCAGACTATTACCTAGAAATACCATTGGGCTACTACCCAGAAATATTGGTGGAGAGTTAGATCTACGACCCACATCAACATCAGAGACCATATCATCAGGGAGTACATCTCATCCTAGAACCACATCGGGGAGCTACTACTTAACCCAAAATCTCATAGGGGAGCTACTAATATGACCCCATATTGAGAAAGAGGTGATATAAGGGAGCTACTACACAACCCATCCTATTTCCTACTAATCTTTCCATCAATGACCCTAAGTAGACAAGTGGTTGAACACCTGCATCATAATTGCCTTCGGTTGTACAACCCCAAGTACACTCTCAACTCGTTGGCCAAACGAAGGAGCTACTATTACAACCCCATATCGAGCAATAGGTGATATAGGGGATCTACTACTCAACCCATCCTATTTCCTACTAATCTTCACATCAATGACTCTAAATAGTTAAGTGGTAGAACACCTGCATCATAATCGCCTTGGTTTGTACAACACCAAGTACACTATCAACTCGTATGATGCCAACTGGGGTATACTCTGCAAATACCAAGATTGGGTGAGCTACTACTCCAACCCTATGGGTAACAGATAGGGGTGATACCCTATTGTGGAGGGCTCCTTCAACCCCAGGAGTCCTCTATCTCAATTCCTCACCCCAGAAGCTCAAACTGGGGGGAAGAGTATGGCTCAATGTCCTCGATTAGTGCTACTCACATCATACACATATCATCGTACTTGTATCAAGTAATCATCATCTATCATCAACAACTTTCACCTATTTATACATGACATCAAATCAAGTATCACGTTATATCATAAATAATCATATAAATCAGAAAAGGATACCATAATCATCCTCCCTGTCAAGGAGGTGCCAACCACAAGACTAAGCTTGTCTCACACAGCTCCATTGTCTCAATATATGAGAGTATTGTAGTCCCAACTATATATATCGGATTATCTGCCAACCAGATCCCACTCTTTATTATCGTAATGTATTCATGTCGTATCCAGATCACACTCATACATCTCCCTAAGGAGATTCTTTAATCTACTCATAGCTAGTCACGCTAACAACATCATACTCATCTACAGTTGTGTGACAGTCCTCTCATCATGTCCTATATCATACTAAGGCAACACTCATATTGCTCATCAATAATCAACATAAACATCTTCATACAATCATATATCATAAGAATATATCAAACCAAGAATAGGTCATATCATGCAAACACCCTGAAGGATTCTTGACAACAATGTGTATGAAGCAGAACAATTAGGAACTTATTTAGGTTCCATGCACATCATATATATACAAATGGATTTTCAAAACAAAACATCAACTCTTCAATCAACTTATGGATGCCATGTCAATTTCAACAACATCTTTAACTTCAAATCAGAGTGTCCAAGGATTTGCACAACCACTTCTCAATGCTTCTTTAAGAGTTTAACAATATAGATTATCATTTCCAAATTCCATAAATTGATTCATCAGGCCATGATACATAATTACGAGCTTCATAAGCCATCTCCCTCTTATATCCTTATAGGCTCTTCACCTGACAATAGCAGATCATCAGTATATAAAAAACAAAAATCAAAATCAAAGTCATACCTTGGAACACTTCTGAGGTAAAGATTTGAATGAATACATCATCCATATTCATCAGATAACTGTCAATGCAACCATATCTAGATCAGGGGAGCTTGCTTCATGCAATGCTCACTACAACCATAAAAATTTACCAAACCATTAAATTTTCATAAATCCTTATTGTGCAATCAAATCAACTAAATCAATTTGTCAAAGTTTAGAAACCAGATCAATACTAATATCAAAAGTCATCAATATCTCAGTGTGAATTCTTTGAACTAGATGACTGGTAGGGCTTTCATCAAGTCACATCATCATCTATTATCATGCCAATAGGTTGTTATTAACCATGCAATATCAATCAAGTCATTTCCATGATAGAAGTGATGAGCCCCAAAAATGGGTAACTCTGTGGGCTCATTTTGCCTATTATTCTCGATTAATCCACCATTGTTCATATTTTTATGCATGCTTTTGAATATTTTTATGTTAATTGAATGAATGAGAATAGTCGCTTCACCACAAAGTCTACTACGTGCTTATTGCAGATTTTTGGACATCTTTTGGACCAAGGTCAGGCATTTATGAGCAAGTTGGCAGCCAAATACAAAGGAACAAGGCTAAGGATTTGCAAGAGGGGTGTCTACTGCACTAAATGACCCCTTCCTCAAGTTCTCCACCATCAGCTCGGAGTTCAAGAGCCCACCAAAGATGATTTCAAGGGGCAGTCGAGTAGGTTTTGTGAAGTGGCTAATTAACTGCAGTGCTGGACAACCAAGATCCTAAAGTTAAGGAGGAGTGTTGGAAGTCCTCATGTTGCATAAGTAGGAAGGCTTCAAGCCTTGGTAGTTTAGCTATTGAATAGTTTTTTTTCGCACTTTAGTGCATCTCTACATTTCAGCTCATTTTTGAGCTCTTGCTGTAAACAGTTTTGTGACATGACTATTATTTTTTGAGTAATGGAGATGAATTTTGCTTTGCACCAGCTCTGAGTTTTCTTAGGAGGTTGTAGCTCTTGGGGTCAGGCCCAACCCAAGTGCCAGTGCCTCCTTTGTGTACTTTTATGTGTTTTCTTGCATTCATAGAATAATTTCTGTTATTTAGGTTAAGATCTTGCTTTGTTACTTAGGTTGATTTTGATGTTTAAGATAGTTTTTATGCTTCAGGTTGATTTAGTAGTTTGGTAATAGAAAAGATCTGCAAAAATGCCATCAAGCAATCCTTAATCTCATCTCTCCCTCCTTGGGACCATGAGTTGAGACCAAGCCATAGTTGCTGCCATAGAAACACTGTTTTTGCCTTCCAATGTAATTGCTAGTGTTAGATTTTAAGTTGGAAAAGTTGATATCAGTTGTGCTTGCATGTTTAGATCTATTCTTGCTTAGTTTCCATAGCTATCTTGCATGATTTCTTGTCTATAAACTTTTGTTCATCATGTTTCTGGTTTCTAGGTTAGATTAGGTCAAAATAGATAGATCTTTGTTTTTTTTCAATCTTTGTTCGATCAGTTTTGGAAAATAGTGTGCAGAGCACCTGTGATACATCCCTACCTACCCTTCCTCCATCATACAACCTGTTCCAACCCCTAATCCAATATTCCTTCCCTTCATTTGCAACACCTTCCTAGCTTGCCCTAATTTCTACATTTTTGTGCAACATTGCTCTCTCCATCCTTGAACAAATCCAACCACCTTCATCACTCCTTAGCTTCATTTGCTAGGTCCTAGACCCCTTAACATCCTTATCCATCATTTATTTCGACTTTCTCACCATTTTTCCACCATCAACCCTCTTAATCCTCTTTTGGTTGTTCCTGTAGAACCCCTGTAGAGTTCCTGTAGAAGTTCATGCGAGCAGTTTTTCGAGATCTGATCACTGTGGAATTCTCTAGAAGGGTGCTAGGGACCCCTTAGTTCCTCTTCTCACCTTCCCAACCTCCTACAAGTGCCCACTCCATTTCCTTTCGCCAATAAACCTCTGCACAGTAAAAAATAGTTAAAGCACATGCATAATAATTCTGCAAAATTACTCAAAAATACAAAAAGATGCTTTTTCCATATTTTCCTTCAGAAGTAGCTTAGTCACATGCATTTAACCTTTCCAAGAGTCAATGGCATCCATTTTAGCAACTTTCATCTCTTTTCTTTCACCAATATGGTTAGTCAGTAAAACTAGGGTTTGCTAGGGTTTGCATTTCCTTTCAGCTTTCCACTTCTTTCTGCAAGTAGACTAGCCTCTTTTGAGTTAGCTTTCATCCATCACAGTTAAAAGGTTCTTCTAATAACTCATAGAATTTGGCTTAAGCTCCTAGCGAAATTGTACCAGTTGATCAAGTGACAGGCTGCAGCAAGAGCTAGTACTTGTGCATACAACATCGTCTCTTCCAAGTTTGTTACCAACTACCAGGTTGACAAAAGTAAAGAAGGAAGCCCCCAGGAGTTGCAGCATCATTGCTGCAATACTGGAGCCCACCAACAAGTCATTGGGAGTCATTATGATCCTATTCCATTGTCATCAAAGTAAATCATTAGTCATCAAGTCAAAACATTAGACATCATGTTAATATCCAAATTTTCTATCATAGTAAGATCTATAGTTGAAAATGTATCTCAATCATTGAGTTAGAGATCTAGGTCATCATTAGACATCATACGACTTATATATATATATATATATATATATATATATATATATATATATATTATATATATATATATATATATATATATATATATATATATATATATATATAGCTAAATCACATCAAACTCTTGTAGAGAATACTTCAAACATAATAAAATATCTATATGTATGTCAAGCTAACCTGCAAATACCCAAACTTCCGTGTTTTCAGATCTCTCAGATATCTACTACTTATCTACAGAACTAACATCCTCCAGGTGAACATCTTGATTCAAAGTTCACAAAGCTTCAGAAATATTTATATGATGGTCAACAATAGTCAAACCTTTGGTCGCTCTCATCAAGTTAGAATGGGTGCGTCTTTAGCTGCCTGGATGTTATCTGGGCCTTATCATGCATGCATCTAGGGACGAGCATTCCCAGTTCTATGCCTACGTCTGGAGAAGAAACCCTAATTTATGTACAGGATTCAGATCTGAGGTCTTACTACATATCAATAATTTCAGGTGCACATAAATCATATTCCAATAGTACATGATGCAAATAGTAATAACAGTCAGAATTTTGATAAGAGATTCTCCCTATGACTGGGAATCTATTTCATTCATCTTCTTTCATGTCAGATGCACATAAATCATATTCCAACAATAGAAAATGAAAATAGTAATAACAATAAGAATCTTGAGAAGAGATTCTCCCTTTGACAGGGAATCTACTTCATTCGTCTTCTTTCATGTCATCAAACTATCTTTACTAGAGTCATGCAACAACATATCTATTAGATCATGTAATCAAACATATACCCATCATGGTCATAACATGCTCACACCATATACTACATCATATAATGGCATCAATATTTCATCAAATGTTAGATTCAGATGATAGGAACAACGAAGAGGTGTGACAAGATACTTTAAAGATCATGAAAACAATATCACTTCTATCAAGTCAATCGATCAAGTTTAGGGAATTTAGTATTACCATGTGCCATTACTATGAAAAACATGACCACAATTGATAAGAGATCTAGAGTATCAATCTCGTAGTTCTATCATGAAGGTTAGCATAGGACACTCAATTTACAACATGTGGAACGATGCGATTATGTTATGTTGAATGCTGGGTTTATTATTTAATGTTGTATTGATGTGTGAATCTATGTGTTTTACTTTTTTATATGAATGCAAGTAGGAATATCTATTTACGTGAAGATAATCATAATGCATGTTGAATTTATCCACTACTTAAGATGATTTGGGTAAATACAATAGTAAGAGTAATTACAGAGGCGTGTAAGTGTCTGAATCACCTGGTTAGGGTACACGAAAGTCAGTTGTAGACCTTCACAGAGGTATAGAAGACAACTAAGGGAAGTATATCAATAAGCCCTAAAAGGCTTATCAATCTACATGAAGGAAGGGTTAGGGTATAAAGCGACGTCACTACCATCTCAAGGTGTGGAAACTTAGTTCCTGTATCACCCCATATTGCTTTGAGTGAGACTTCAGTCCGCCCTCCATGAATTGATGCCAAAAGGGCTAGTAGTGTAGGGATTTGCTTGGCTAATTAACGTTAAACCTAGATCACGGCCTATCAAGCCAACAAATGGTTTCGTTTCCAGGACCGAGATTTGCATAAAGAGACGGGTGATGTTGCATCACTGGGATCCAACTAAGTTCAAAGAATGATTGGATAGAAAGATCCATAAATTTGTGGCACAAGAGGACAGGAACCCGCGATTGATGAAAGAACATAGGTTGGACATATATCTACACACAAAGATACATGAGGTCTTATTTTGTTCCTTCCTGGTCAAATTGTATGAGTGGATCATGAAATTGGTAGATAGCCAAGGGAGGTGGAGGCTTGACGATCCAATAGTCTAGACCCTAGAGATAGTGCAGAGATTAGAAGCCTTTGAAGATAAGATCACACGTGTTGTCGATCATTGGCTCGATCGTATCATAGGAGGATTCGTGATAGATTTCGCGGTCGATACCTCAGTCAGTTATAACAAAGCAGAGTGACACTTCTTTAAGGGGCCACAAGGTAATTATTTAAGGTATTTAAATACGCGAATTAAGATGCTCTTGTGTGAAAACTGGGTTATGCAACTACCTTCATGTTTGGGGCTAAGCGGAGTGGGTAGAGCATTGTTCAGTTGACAAAGCAAGGGTTCCCATGAATACCCATCCACCCACACCCCCTCCATCTTCACCTCCACCACATACACCTTCGCCTACACCACCGCCACCTCTACCACTGTTTAGTATGGCAAACTCAGTAAAGTTACTTGTGTTCAAGTTCTTGGAAAATGAGGATCCGGACTAGTTTTGGTTTGTCACGAAGACTGTATGGGAAGCATAGGGTATCAAAAATGATCAAATGAAGAAAGAAATGTTAGTTAGTGCTTTGTAGGAACACACGCTGACATGGTACATTAAGTATTACATTATAACTCGGTGTCTACATTAGCAGATATTGAGACTGCGCTGAATAAGGAATCCAGTAGACCTAATTCTAAAGCACAATCAATTACGGGATTCAAAGAGATCATGATGAAGCTTGGAGATACATCCTTGGCATTGGCTGATTTTGAAGTGATAGAGATTGTGGATGACAAAAATACCTACCCTTCATTCCTTGGGATCGATTGGGCCACTGAAATGAATGGGGTAATTAATTTGAAGAAGCGGAAGATGATATTTGAGAAGAAATTGCTTCGCATAGTAGTGCCCCAGGACCCTATAGAAGGGCCACACTATACTAAACTGGTCTGTGATTATGAAAGCATTGATGATTTGGACAAAATTTATAAGATAACAACATGAGATCAGGATTGGGTGAATTCCGCAACAGATGGATGCATTGCATGGGACCGTGAAAATTCTTGCACATCAGATTCATATGAGGAGTTGGAGAATTGGTAGAATCGACTACTTGAAGTATCTATGCTATGATGTAATATGATGACCAAGTTGTTGCACTGTGTTTTGTTAGAAGTAATAAATATGCCTTATTATGATGGTTTAAATGATGTCAATAACTTTTTGGATGCATTCGAAAGGGAAGTTCCATAGAAGCATCACTTCCAGTCCTTGGATTGGGCACTGTGCGCTACGCCTGCGAGATGGTAGGGTACGCATAAAGACAATTTTGACTATTGGCACGTATATAGAAAGATGATGAGATTGCAGTTTAGTCACCCATAAGTGCAGCTAACAGAGAAATATGATGGAAGGGCTGACCTGTGCAATTACCTGGCCAAATTGACTAAGGTTTATGGAGTGAAGCCTCAGTCTGAATGGGTGCATCTGTTTTGTCATACTTTGGATGTAATACCGATGAACTAGTACTTAGAAACAGAGCTCTGCCATGGCATTGAAGAATGGGACATGTTGCGACCGGGATTCTTAATGAAATTTAGCTTTGAGGATGGGTCTGAAAGTATTAATGAGGCATTACAAGAAGTTAAAACATCAATCTTCAGAGTACTATAGGATCCCTTGGACTTAATTCAACCGGATTGGACCACCTAGCTGACCCACGTGCTGGAGTGCCACAATTTGAGTGACGAAGAAGAGGACGAGGACCCAAGGAACATTAAAATCCTAGATATTGAAGGTCACTATGAAGTTGAAGGACCAAAAATTGAAAATCCAGATATCACTGTGCCACTAAAAAAAAGACAAGTAAACATTGGGATAGAGGCGGAGCTGAAGTTTGCAAATATTGGGGACTACTAGGATGATGCAATAGTAGATAAGGTCATTGAATTGCTCCACGGGTACCACGACTTATTCCCTACGAAGTTCTTAGACATAAAGGGGATAATAGGGGACATGGGTGTTATGAAAATTACGTTGAAACTGAACGCGAAGTCAATCAAGCAGAGGCCTTACCACCTCAATCCGAAGTATAAATAAAGGGTCCACTTAGAGTTAGATAGAATGCTTGCCGCAAGTATTATTGAACCAATTGAGAAATACGATTAGGTGAGCCCAATAGTGGTTCAGGAAAAGAAGCAAAAGGATGAAATAAGGACATGCATAGACCTTAGGAAGTTGAATGATGTCTGCCCACATGATCCCTTTTTTACTCCGTTTACCGATGAAGTACTGGATAATGTTGGTGGTCAAGAAGCGTATTCATTCACTGATGGGTTCTCTAAGTACCATTAGATAAATATCATGCTAGAGGATAGAAGTAGGATGACCTTTGCAACTGAATGGGGATGCTTTTAGTATACTATGATGCCATTTGGACTGAAGAATGCACCAACGATCTTTTCGCATGTAGTTATTGTGGCGTTCAAGGACTTCATTCACACATTTTTGGGGGTATACTTCGATGATTGGACAGTGTTAGGGTTGGTAAAGTGACACGTAGCTAGCCTGTTAGGGCCTAAATCTACCTCAGGCTAAGGAAGGCAGGTCTAGAGTAACATCAAACCACGCTTGACCTGGTAGCTAGCCCTACCAGGGCGGGAGAGGGCTCTCTCCTTGTCAATCTTAGGAATATATAGCAAATGAGGCTTGAGATGATTGATATAAAGAATAATTTTAGGCTACGTATATGCTCAGAGGAGTTTGATTGAATTTTATGTTGGTTTGCTAGATCAAATGTGAAAGGCAGTTTTGGGTTCAAGGAATGAACTCAATCTTGCAGAGGTTTCTGTGGGGTGAGGTAGGAAAATTCTTTAGTACTTTAGATTAGGTGTAATGGTGAGTCTTGAGACTGGTGAGGAGTTGGAGAGGGCATGAATGTGTCATGAGTCCTTTTCAAATAGTAGAAAACATGTAAAACTAATGAACCCTAAGGTAGAGCACTATAACATCAATGATTTCCACCTTTATACTTGATTCATTTAGTTAAGAAAAAAAGAGAGAGATAATGGCACACATAAACATATGATAACTTGAATAAA
Source organism: Pinus taeda (assembly GCA_000404065.3). Lineage (NCBI taxonomy): Eukaryota > Viridiplantae > Streptophyta > Pinopsida > Pinales > Pinaceae > Pinus > Pinus taeda. Next base: position 34,517 of record APFE031332388.1, read on the forward strand.
AAAAGGAAAAAAAATACTAAGTCACCTTGCCACAAGAATCCCACAAAATGCTGCAAACCTTGGTCTATTTCCTTACCAAACTGCAGAGATGATGTACAATAGTGCTCAAAGCATTCACAAGAGTCCAACCTTGACAAATGACTAAGAAAGTACAAGATATAGGCAAAAAACCACCCATTCTAGCCTTTAGGGGTCGAATCCATGAGTCTAGGAGCTGTTTCAACAAGATCTAAACTAGGAACTGAAAAATAGGCAGTGGAATAGCTTGCCTCTAAAACCTAGGAAACTGATTCATTCAACTCTAAACTACCTACAACTGATGTATCTACTTTATCAAGTCATTTTTTTATCATTTTTACATCATAGTACATCAATTTACATCATGTCAAATCATGAATTTGACCATAAGAGAGAAAAAGTCAAACTGGAAGAAAACTAGGCAAAAAACAATGTTTTTGAGCAAAATTGGCACTTTTTCATCCTGTGTGTCGTGCCATTTTTCTGTGCATAGTGCTTTTTCCAAGCTACTTTTGGAAGGCTTCCCGAGGTTCAAATAAGGTTCAGGATAGCTCATGGAAAGACATGTGAGTCTACGTTCTGGAACAACTTGAATTTTTTGATTTGGAGTCCATCTGCCCCTCCAAAATTGCAATCTACCAAGGCTGCTTCCTGTGTGGCCAAAAAGTGGCAAAGAGGGCATTTTTAGGGTGTTTTTAGCCCTTTTGGAGGTCCAAACTTGTCAAAATTTCCTAATAATTTCTAATAATGCATAAATTTTCATAAGGAATCCAAAAATGCCAAGTTTTCTTCAAATGGGGGTCCCTATCAAAAGCGAGTGCCGGTGGTGCTACACACATGCTGGAAAAACCTGTTTTTTGCCTGAAAAATTCAAAAATGACAAAACCTTCACCAAATTTCTTGAAATTTGGCATGAGTGATCCTTTTTATGTGCTATGCTGGGCCAATGATGCTTCGGCCAAGATCTTGAGTTTATTATGCTCTTTCTTTACTCCTTAAGGTCTTCCATGGAACTGTCACTAAGGGTTTCTTCCTTGATTTCACACTCACTATCCATCTCCATTGTTTTCCCTTGGTTTTGAAAAATGTGATTATATATGAATGGTTTGTGGATAATAGTATGGAATAGGATGGAGGAATGGAATGGGCAGAGTGCATGGGGGAGGGAGTGTGGAAATGTATGTGTGAACAGGTTTTAGGGATGAGTAGGGTTTTGGGGAGAGTGGGTAGAGTTTGATAATGTGAGTAGGTCTTGTAGGGTTTGGGAAGTAGTGTAGGGTTTTGGAGAGTGGGTAGGGTTTTAGTAATGTGAATAGGGTTTGTAATGAAGTGGGGTAGTTAAAATGTAGAATGTGGGAATTAGGGTTTGCTGTCTAGTGAATTATGGATAGGAAGATGGGGTTTAGGGAAACGGTAAAAGATGATATAGGGTAGTAGTAATGAGTGTGTTTTTACAACATATGAGACAATTTAGTGACAATTAGGGTTTGATGTCTAGAGAATCAATACAACCCAAAAACTTATGCAACAATTCCTTTTAGCAATAAAAATGATGTTACTTACTTTCCATGGAGGAATTTGGGAGTTTTGAGGCAATTTGATAAGTTTTGGAACTATTTGTAGCCCAATTGCTAGGTCCGTAGCTCACTCACCCAGGTGCATAGCGCACTTTGTATGCGTAGCGCCCGTTCAAAACTCAGTGTAAAACCTACACTAGGTGCATAACACCAGTTAACAAGTGAATGGTGCTTTTTGAGAGACACTTTTGGAGGCCTTCCGAGTGTCCAAATTGGGCATGGGATATCTCGTTGGAAATATTATTGAGTCTACTTTCCACACAACTTGAATTATTCAATTTGGAGTTCATTTGCCTTGTCAAAAGTCAAATCTCCCAAGACTGGTCAAAATGTGCAAAAATGAGGCTGCCTCAAGGCAGAGTGTTGTTGCAGTCAACTTTTCAAGGTCTTCCTAAACTCCAAATTGAGTTCATGATAGCTCATTGGAAATATATTTATGTCTAGTTATCATTTAACTCATCAAGAAAGTCCTTTGGCTAACCAAGCTATGAGAAATCTTGATTTTCCCAAGGTCACTCCAGAGGTGCAGCAATTCTCCCAAGGCAACTATATTTTTGACATTTCGCTAAAACCATGACACCTGTGTAAAATGTGAAGGAGGGTTCTCTTCCTTGGACTAATGTGGATACAAAACTCTCTCAATATTTTGTAATTCATTTTTCCTTGCTCAAAAACATCATTTGAGTAAAACCTATCTTGACGTGTGGAACAAGGGATTTGTCAAAATAAAGGGAAATGAAGGGGATAAGGGCATTCTAAATTCTTAAGGAAATTTTTAGAAGTAGTGAGGGGTGCTAGGAAATAGGGGAAAGTTTAATTTCAAAGATTGAGTGAGGGGAAGTGGTCCAAAAGGGCAAAACACAGGCCTAGCCTAGAAAATTGTCAAATTGTAGCAAGAAACTAGGGTTTGTGGGAAGATGAGGAATTTGGGGGATCTCAGTGATGGGAAGTGTTTAATAAGGTACATTAAGGATAAGAGAAGGTGTATAATCATTAGGATGCAATTTCTTTTGATGATTTGGCCATACAAGAGAAATTACCTTCAAAACCCTAGGAGAGGGAAATGAGTCTCACCCAAGCACAATTGAAACATGAACAAGGTGTAAAATGACTCATTGGAACCTAAAATGATGATGAAAACTCTTTGAATGATGGTACACTCAGCTGAATGGTGACATGCACCGACATTTGGAAAACTTTGGAAGGATTGGACACAAACCCTAGACCTAATAACTGGTGACCAAATTTTACTTGAAAACTCACTGAAATGACAAAATTTGACTTTGACACTCTGAGACCGCTTTGTATGATCATATTTGATCATTGGATGAAGGCTGCAAAGAATGACACTAACATAGCCTACGCTTGATGTTGGATACATGTTGGAGGTACCAGATCATGCTCAACTTGAAGAAATGCTTGTTTTGTGTCCCTTTTGGGATCTTGTTGGGCCACGTGGTATGCAGACAAGGCTTGATGGTAGACCTTGCTAAGATCTCCATGCCAGTAGAGTGACTCAGGGGCAAGTCACCAGATATGTGTTGGCGGCATGTTAGGAACAGGTCCCCTAGGGACAATTTTGGGGTTAAAAGCCCATGTTTTGGGGTTAAAGGCCCAAGTTTTGTATAAAGAATGTAAAGTCTCCACATTTTGTGGTCATGGAGTGTGAAGATGTAAAGAGTCATCAAGGGTTTCCTCCCTTAGTTTATGTAACTTGTGTTGGCTTTATGAGATCCACCCTTGGTCTAGGAACGATGGGATTGTACAAAAAGGGAAGTCTTAGAAGAGTCTAACGCAGTTTTTGGTAGTTCATTTTAGATATGTTTTGAGGAGTCATTGATGTAATGGGTTTGTGAGATCTAACAGCAAAGATTCTTAGCATAGGAAAAAGGCTCTGTAGCTGTGTGCGCAGAGGCCTAGGGAACAAGTCCACAGCTGAGTATGCAAACCCCTGCAATTGTGTGTACAGAGTAGTTAGAATCTGTATAGGAGATCTGAACATCAATAAAGAGAATTATTCTAGAATTACCTATGTATGAGATATTTTACTTCTATTATGAATGCATGTGATTATGTTATGTTGAATACTAGGTTTATGATTTAATTTTGTATTGATGCGCAAGTCTATGTGTTTAGGGATAAATTCCCCTAGGGTCTTGGGTTGATACCCTAGCAGATCATAGGTTATCTATAAAGAAAATCACGCATTCCACACAACCATGATGCTAATATAAACAAACTACACGAAGAGAGGTGCACCTGGGTTCCTTCGTTTGGGAAAATCCAACCAGGTTCCAAACCCTCTTGGAGTTCCTTTCAATCCTTCAACCTGCAAAACAATCAATTCCAGAAAGCACAGCAGTATATTGACCAAGCATAAAAAAGAAATCATCTTCATAGCATATTGAAATGTAGTTAGTTATACAATTAAAACAACCATTCATATGTGAATCATAACATTGATATCATAAACATGAAGAAGATTTATATCAGGAATAAGACAAGTGTTTCTTTTATTATAGATACCTAAAGTATAGAAAGGAATGGTTTCACTTGAGTCTTCCTTCCGCAGGCTCCAAGCAGAACCATCCTTTGGATTCGTCCAGTCTCAAGCCTTCAACAAACTCCTTCCATGACTTACTCCAAGATATCTCAAGTGGTGGAAAGACATCATAACTCAAGGAAACAAGGGTTTCCTGTAATGGGGGAAGTGCTAGAAGCACAAGGATCTTTAGACCTAGTCAGGGATAATCTTAGCAGAGTGATTCTTCTCTCTATTCTCTCCTACATAGGCCTTCCCATTGAAGCCTTTTTATACTTCTCCCAAAGTAGTTTTTTAGTTGGGAATTCATTGGGAACAGTTGGGCCATGGGCACTAATAGGTAATCAACAGGTAAAACCCATGATCTCCATCCAAAATTAAGGAGATTTAATTTTTTCAAGTGTTTTAAGACATATACGCGAGTTGGGTATACATAGACCTACGTACACATGCATTTAGCTCAGGGAATGTCGCGTATAGGGAGTAAAACATTGTTTTTTAAGTATTTGGACTAGGTCGAGAAGGAGGGGTTGCCCTAGGCCATGAGTGTAGCATCAAAAACATCAAGAGTGAGATTTGGAGCTATAACAGATTCCCCCTAATATATGAGGTCAAAAGGGGTACATGATGGCTGAAATGTATTAAATAAGCACATGGGAAGGAAACCTGTCAAAAACTGAGAAGGACTTCACTAGAGTTCAGCCTGCCAAGCCACAAAAGGAGATTAGAAAGAAACACTATCTGAGGCTAGCATACCCATGCTCATAGAAAGTAAAGCATGTCCGCATATCAAGTACAAGTGGATCCACTAAGTATACAAGTATAGAAGACTACAAAATACATAATGGATCATCTGATCACGATCGAACAAGTACATGTCTGAATATCACATATAGGAATGTCAATGATGCTGAAGGATGAAGCGAGTCACTGATATCAAAGATTGATCCCAAAAGTAACAAATGAACATGATGGAGTAAGATGGTACTACACTGCAAACTCAGGTGCCAGCATATAGAATGTCGCCATGAATAACTACAACATATAAGGTCGAGCAGTATCAACTAGCAACAACAGGAGCAACTGTCAAGTGAACCAATGAATGCTGATGCAACTTGAGGTCTTCACCGACCACTGTGCTACATTTCTACACCATGGGAATAAATGATTTGAATTCGACCATGTGAGAAATCGTTTGATTACCAGTCATTGATGTATACCATTAACAAACACAAGACTACTCACCAATAATGATAATGAGTGTCAAGGTACCCAGTACAATCAAACAAGTGTGAATAGATGAGTTGGAGTCAAACACCTGTAAGAATCTATCAATCAGGAGACAATGATGGTTTCCCACTATCGATAGTGAAGGATCTGCCACTAATGACTGCAAACCCCAAGGTACTACCAAATGGACTCTAGACCTTTGCCCAGAGCAATGAGTCATAGTTGATAGGGAAAGATCTGCTAGAAGGAAGGCATTAAGGCATTCTTCATCAATATAGTGCGAGTGTAACTCGTAGGCCAATAATGTGGAAGGAATTGGAAGAAAAAAGATGTAGTAACCCGACCAAAGCATATTTCCGGCATACACAAGATGTGGCTAGTGCACGACAAAAACCCTCTGAACCAATCAATAATGAAAACTGACATAGAGGTGAGGTATCCACCAATAGGGTCAAATGGAAACCAAGGTACTGCATGAATCCCAATGTGTGATAGTGTAAGCTAATGTCAAACACAAGGGAAACCACTCAGTCAAAGACCCATGATACTGATTGATGTTGAGCACAAGGTGACCTATTAATAATGAAAATAGGGCCAGGGTGTGTCTCTAGGCTTGTCCTCAGAGCAAGATGTCGTCGTCGATAATGACAAGACCCGCCAACAAGAAGTCAATGGAGACCTTCTCAAACTGGCACGAGTAAAGGACCAATATAGCTGATGTGATGATAGACAAGACACTGACAACCAGGGATGGCCGACTGAAAAATGAGTCAAGAGACACCGCAGAGAGGCTGACTTAGGCTAACTTCCCTTGAACAAAAGAATGACTCAATGTGACTATGTGGCAGCATATGATGACTCTATATGACTTTGTCATGCAAGAGTCATGAATGAACCATCCATATGCTTGGAAGAGATAACCAATCGAGGGAGAACTAACTCAATAACAAGGTTAAGGCATACCTAAGTCAAACTAAATCTTGCCCAAATGGAGGAGACTTTGTTTTGAGTGCTTTGTTCAAGGGCGACACGACTGACTCTAGCTACCAATAATAAGTGGAAATATTGTCCCGTTCCTGCTCTTTTTTGGAATATGTAATTTTTTTGTCTTTTTCTTTAAGCTGAAAAAAGAATAAAAGAATGCTATAGTACAGTGGAAAGAATGAGTGTCGGTGAAACAGATTATCTAGTTCTTGGGATTGGAACAATCCTATGCTCAATGCAGGGAGGTGAAAACTGGTCAAAGGCACTCAAAGGTGTGTTCCTTCCATAGGTCAAGGTGTGTCAAGTTGCAGAAGTCAAGGGCATGCAAGTTTGATTTTGCAGTCGACATGGTCAAAAGTTGGCTTAAACATGAGTCCAAGTGAAGCCGGCTCAAGGCCAAAAAGTGCAAACGGTCAAAATGCAATGCAGTAGTACAACTCAACACAAAGAAGCCTCTAGGGTATAAGGCCAAAACGAAGTGAAGAAGCAAAGAGGAATGAGTCTTCATCGCTTAATTCATGGCGGGACCACAAAAGACTCCCTAGCCTAGGGACGAAAAATTAGCATGAGCGCCAAGTGACAACAAGGTACTAACTACGGCACCCATGATAAGGTAGGATCTACCACATAGGTCATGATACTTCTAAGCAATGAGAAGGTTCCGCACCATAACTTGGTGGGGTCAATCCTAAGGCCAAAATGGGAAAGGAAACTGATAAGTGCACAATGCAGGTAGAAAAACCTAACCTATATCCCAGTTTCGAGAACCAATACTTGTCAAAACGGACCAACCATAAAAATTCCCAAAGCAGAATTCTTCCAAGTTCTGTAAACATAAATAGGAAGACTAGACAAGAATTTAATACACCCCACATATAAATTTCATATTAAAGTCTAGACAGACATAATCACACCCAAGTAGCATATTAAAGTCTAAAGGGCTATCAACCATCATCATAGACATAATCACGCCCAAGTAGCATATTAAAGTCTAAAGGGCTATCAACCACCATCATATCGATTAAGACAGTCTCCCCACCTAAAGTAATAGGCAATTGAGGAAGAACACCCATAGATTCACCAGGTCTTCTATTATAGGCTAACAACTGACTCTGTGTTGTCAACAACTTTGGGGAACCCAAGCCTTTCCAAGTCAAAGAGGATATAATACTTGGAGAGGATCCTTCATCCACCATACATTGATAGACATTTGTGGAATTACCTCTGACCTTTATTTTGAAAGGTGCAAAGGAAGGTGAGGCTCAACAAGACTATCCCAATCAAAGGAAACACTCTTAGAACTTGGAGGGGGAACATTCGAAGCAATCGGAATGCCCCCTATACTAGAAGACTCTGTACTAGAGATCAAATAGACTCTTTTGTTAGGCACTTCATCCCCAAAAAGAGGAGTGTAATCAGCCAACAATTTCACTGGCTCAACCACATTATCAACCAATGGTTGATGGGATTGATGAGAAACCATATTAGATGCAAGAGTAGAATAACTTTTAGACTCAGACCATATCCTTTGTACCTCTGGGATACCAGGGCATAAATGAGTAAGATGGTCTCCTTGCATATCTTATAAGGGAAATTAGGTTTAAATCTTCTACGTCTGGGTTTCTTATAAACCTCCATTCCGCCAACATGACTAGCAGTGGTTTGCACAAAGTCCTGAACATGACTTGCAGAGGTCGGAGACTCTTTACTAGTATGACTTGCAATGACTAGATTTATGCCCCTAGCATGACTTGGAGCGGCTGAAGACTCATCTTCAACTTGACTAGTAGAGGTTGATGATGAAGTGCTAGTATGACTTTCAATGACCAGACTTGTGCCCCTGACATGACTTGCAGTGGCTGAAGGCTCATCTTCAACATGACTTGCAGGGGTTGAAGATGAATGGATAGAATTATTATTCTTCTTTGACTTCCTCTTTCTCCTCTTTTTAGATTTCTTATTACAAGAAGGAGGAGAAAAAGGAATCCCAAATTTCTCTTTCAAAGAAGATGAACAATTAGCACCCATGTGATGCCCCTGAAATAAAGCATTCATTTGAGAAGCTTCAAGAGCATTTTGAATATTCGGAGTGGACCTCAACCAAATTGGTAGTCCAACATTCAATCCAGGAATATTCAAAGTGGCCATCAAGGGAGTGCCAACATTTCCAAAGAAAGGAAAAGCACAAGGATCCCCTTTTGGGAGGGTACCTTGGTTGGTTTCCACGAGAATATTGGCCATATCTAACTGATTCACAAACCCTTCCCTTATGGGAATGTAGAAATGACTTTTCAAGGAATATAGACACACAATCAAAAGCTTTGCCCTTGAGGAGGCAACTCCACAAATTTTGAAAGAATGACCAAAAGCCTTTCAAGATCGGCGGAGTGACAAGTCAGTCACTCAGGATACAAAGTCCAAAAAGTGACTAGACAAAAATACCTAAAGCCAACTATATACAAAGAGCAAAGATCACCTAACTATAAAGTCCCTAAAAGATGTCAGCGAGTCAAACAACTTTCAAGTATTTCCGCTTCGGGTGATGAGGATGAGACACCAAAATACAAGAAAGTGAAGTAAGGGGCCTTCCAAAGATATTTTAGGATAATGATTGCCCAGTTCTACTAGCGAAGGTAACAGAGGAAGTTACACTGGCCTCCTAACAATAGCCTGCGCTAGTGCAAGCACCCAAGCTTCGCAAAGGTGCCCTCTAGTAGTACCGTTGAGAGTGATACAACATCAACCTCAGGTGCCACAGGATTCCCCTCTGCAGCCACCTATGTAGATCCCTAGGAGAAGCAACTAAAGTTACCAACTCATGTCAGAAGCTAGGCGGAATAGTCTTGAGATAAGATCCGACAAGTAGGAGAGGGGGTATCTCTCTTCCTTATCTTCAAAAACCCTTGTGCTTAACTCCCAGTTCTGGAGCTTTCTTGGTCTTCCTAATGCTATTGGATTTTCACTCACTATTCAAACTCCTATGTTTGATAGTTTAAATGGCCTTGGAGAGTTTTCTCTCCACTCGCCTAATCCAAGGCCCTAAAATATCCTAAAACTTGTTGGTGTGTCTAAATTGACAATTATGAAAAATTTCTAGTGTATTTTAGTTAGCGCTTGTTTTTAAATGGGTTGTTCTTTAAGTCAAGGGATAAGCGGAAGTGAAACTTGTGATGTTTTGATGCAAAAGAAATTAATAACATCCAAACTATATGCAAACACACTTGTTTTTTTCTTCAATGAAAGAAATTTCTACTAGGTTCTAAGAAACTTCTAAGAAAACAATAAATTCTTCTTTTCTTTTCTTTTACTCAAGCTTCACACTCACAAAAATTAACAAAACTATGGATGTCCTAAAATATGCACAAACTTATCCTAATGCAATAGGTACATGTTGATGCAAAACTTAAGACTACTCTAAATCAAATAATGAAAGTAACTTCTTATCACAATATTAACACTTCGATCTTCTTTGGGGGGCTTAGCCCTCATCATCTGTAAATTATAAATAGGCTGTTGAGGTTGCATTTTCTTCCCTTTCATTTTAGCTATTAGCACTGGGCATTATTCTATAGAATGGTCAAACTATTTGCAGTATTAACATGATGGGTGTGTAGGGTTTTGTCACTCTCATGCATAGTGCCCTAGTTGTCCATAGTTCTAGAAGATAATATGACTATGACCTCTGCCAAGTTCTCCTCTTCCTTGGCCCCATCCTTGACCTTGATATCCTCCACGCACTCCTCCAGCGCCTTGATCTAGAGGCTGAGTTTCTGCTTGCAGACAGTATGTATTGGTTATTTCCATCATCAACTCATAGATTTGACAATGGTGCTCATTGTGGCGCATAGATTTGTAGCAATTACATAACAACTGTTGGGTGTTCTTGATGAACATTTGAATTAAATGGAAATTATCTGTTGCATGTTGTCTAGAAACTTGACAAATAGCACACCATAGCCATCCCCCATGTTCAACCCTACTGGGGCTTCTGGCTTCAAGGGAATTGACCCCCCTCATGTAATATAATTTGCGTAGATGGGACAATGATCCTTATCATTCCCATGGACCTTGCACTTCAAACACCATACTTTTGCAATCACTTCTGGTTTAGTCTACTTGTCTTTCTTCAACATTTGTAACTCTAGGTGTAATCTTGCTAATTGTGAGTGGATTTGTTATACTCATAGAACACATATTTCATTAAAATTAGAAAAAAATTCCTACATGGACATCACTATAATTGAGTTCTTTGGTTATTTAAAAATTCTAGATCAACTATTTAATTCTAAATTTAATGAAATATGTGTTATAGGTTCATATCTTGAATAGGGGATGTTAGAAGCCTCATTGTGTTCTCCAAAGCTTGTGTGTGTGTTTCTATCTTCTGTTGGGATAGGGCAGTTCTCAATTGGGGTAAAAGCAATGCTATAAACCATTCATGATGTTGGCTATCTGTGATATGCATATTAGCCTCTTTGATCTGACACTTCAACCTTTGATAAAATTCCCAAGACTTCTATCAACCCTCATCATGATCTCTTTAAATCCAATTACTGACTGTGAGTTAGAATTAGGCTTACTAAACTCTTTGTTTAAATCCACCTTAGTCCTACTAACGTGGCAAGAGGATTATCAGAACAATATGTAATGTACCAAGTTAGCGCGCGAACCTGCAAAGCGGTAACCAACAGTGCCTTCTTTATATCATCATTATTAATTTGTTGTACTATCCATACAACATTCACAAAAAACTAGAACTTCTCTACATCTTCACTTCCTATGCCCTTGAAGATCGACATCTTCATCATGTTTGCCATTTTTAATAGTGGTGGTGGAGGAGGGGGAGGGGGCAAACGTCTATGCGGTGGAGGTGGAGGTGGAGGTGGAGTCGAAGGATGACTTGCTTGAGGAATACCTTGAGTGATTAGCTAAAGAGAAATTTGCGGTGTAGTTTTCCTCACCCCTTCATCATCACTTAAAGGAGGTCCAATCAATGGACTGTACTCTAGTCCTGGTCCTTTGTGATTTCTAAATAATCGTCGACTCGTGGTCCTTTAAAAAATCTTTGCTCCGCTTCGTTATTGCTGAATGTCGTATCAACTACAAATTCTATAACAAATCCTCCTAGAATTTGATCAAGCCAATGATCGACACCCTGTACGATCTTGCTTTTAGAGGTTTCTAGTCATCGCACTAATTCTGGAGTCCACTCTATAGGGCTATCGAGCTTCCACCTTCCTTGACTGTCTGTCAATTTGGCTAACCAATAGTACAATTCAATGGGGAAGGTGTAGAAGAAGATCTCGTGTATCTCTGTATATAGATACCTATTCAACCACTCTTCCTTCGACAAGTGTGGGTTCCAGTTTCCTTGCACCACAAGCTCGTGAATCTTCCGATCCAACCACTTTTAAATTTGTCTGTTGGTATGATTCCGATGATGTGATATCACACATCTCTTTCAAGTAGATCTTGATCTTGACAACAGAACTATTTGTTGGCTTAGGGAGCCTTGACCTAGGTTCAGAGTTAGTTAAGCCAACCAACAAAACCCTACACTACTAGCACTTTCAGCAACAACCCATGTAGTGCAAGCTATAGTCTCACCCAAAGGAGTATGGTGGGATGCAAGAACCACGTTTCTGTTTCCAAATACTAGTGTGATGTGTTCCAGTGCCTTGGATCTACCTTTCCACAAATCGATAAACTCTTAGGGCACGCTACTGCAACCTTGTTAAAAAAACCTTCAGACCTTCAAGAAGGTCTATGATCAGTCCTTGCAGACCTTCAATAGTTGATTTACCTACTTACATGTATCAGAAAGAAATCCTAAATTGTTGTTCACGTAGATCTTCTTAAGTTGTTAATAAACATAAGAGTAATCACCAGAATCTTTACGGAAGTGTTTAAACATGCACTGTATACATTATTAAGAATTACTCAAAAGAGTCATGTAGCATTCAATCAATATTTCATAAATAAATTATTTCATCAAAGACATGTAACATAAATAGAAATTAATAGAAATAATCAATAATTATTCAGAAACTTGTCTTTCTTGATCTCAATTCACAGATTACAGACTCAAAATTGCCCCGCACACACAGCTGCAGGGATCTGTGCACTCAACTATGGACTCTACCTAGGCCTCCGCACACTCAGCTGTGAAGCCTTTCCTTCTTTATCTAAGCGCAGGAAACAGAGCCTCCCAACCCCAGTTTCTTTAGTCAACCTAATTCGTTATCTCAGTTCTCCTTCCTAGTTCCCTTTATTACATTCACTAAGAATCACTATTTATATACTTTTTTTAGACAATGCCATGGTTCGCAAACCATGGGTGAATCTCAAAAACTGACTCCAAACTTATCCAAAAAAATGGGCTAAGCCTCTTTGACTCCTAATCATCTACGTGCTCCGCATCCACAAATCACAGAGACATTACATTATTTACAAATTGTACCAAAATTTGGGTTATCTTAACCCCAAACTAACCTAGGGGACCCCACCCCAAGAACAATAGATGTTATTCAAACATAAAGTTATGCCACTATATCCAAGATCAATAATAAGTAACCGCATAGAATCAAGAAGATCAATATGATCAAAATATTCAATATTAAGTGCATCATTTAATTATAAGAAACATAAGTCCAAATCTCTTTCATATGCAAGCATGAGCCATTTGAAAAGAAGACATTTTGAACAGATCATAAGGCTTACCTAGTTATCCAATTTTGTAGGTGAAACATAACATTTAAATAGTATAGCTTTCCTACCCTTGAAGTGTTCAAATATCTGTGCACCTTCTCATAGGTAGGTTTTAGTGCTTGTCACCATTTAATCAAGTGCCTCTTTACTGGTTTTTAGATCTAGCTTTTCTTTCCTCCATCTCAAATTATCCTCAAGAGATATCTGCTTATCACATCCCATCAATGAGGTTAGATACATCCATAGGCTCAAATATAAATGTAGGAAGTATAATAAATGATCATAACAATAATCATAATAATCAACCATAAGTCTAAACAATAGTAAAGACAAAAAGAAAACATCATAAGTCAAAGAGTACTTATCTTCAATGGGAGGTGATCCACTCCCTCTTGAGCTAGCCTTCAAGAGTCATCATTATCCATAGTCCACACAAGATGTTTCCTTCAATCAAATTTATCAAAAACCATCCATATAGGGCTTCATTAAATATGTCTAAAGTGCTTGAGCATATTGACATAGACCATGCTAGAGTTTCATACGTCAAATCTTAAGTATTTTCCATTAGCCAGGGTTTCTCTCAAACCCTAAGCATCAAATCCTTATGCACTAACTACCTAGGGTTTCCTTCATAACCTATAATTCTTTTAGATATCTACTATCCTCTTATATATTCCATCAAGAGTGTCTCCATGGGAGTGATCTCCATGGCTTTTCTTCATCCCACCTTTGATACAATGTTAATTTTTCATAGGGCTATATTGTTCTTTGCTTTTGTAATTGCATTTCTTCATGAGCACATTAAATTCACCCCATAGAATCATAAAATTATTCAATTTTTTCATTATTATTCATCTTCATATTCAACTATATAGAAAGAACAATAACAATGTCATCAATGCTGTAGGAATTTACAGGGTAAGTTCCTCAGAAAGAACACCAAAAGGACACCACTCACAAACAGATCACAGATCAATACACCAGTATTTTGACATGGTTAAAACCCTCAGAGAGGGAAACAGTCCACGGCCTGCGCCAACATGGCTACTACAGGCAATTTATTAATAAAAGAATGAAAATTTACATAAGCTTCTCTCATGCACGGTTAACCTACAAATGACCCTCCATGCGCTTTAAATAGAATTCATGGACCAATCGGGTGTCAAGCCACGGATCAAGTGTCGGTAATACCGAGGAGAGAATGAACCGTCGGATCACTACATATCGTGACCGTCGGATTGTAAGTTACAAAATGTACAACGGTAAAGAAACACACTTTACCTAACTCTATACCTAACTCTATACTAGACCAAGTTTAACTTAACTATTTCCTATGTGTCGGAATATCCTAACATCGCCCCTTAAGAACAACTTGGGATAGGATTGAAGGATTTACAAATATGACACAATAGGAGAAGGAAGGAGGCACTAGAGCCTATCCCCCCTTAGTGACAACTTCCTGAACTCCAAGCATATATCGAAGTTTACTGAACTTCGCCTCTGTGAGAGCCTTTGTGAAGATGTCTGCAACCTGATCATCTGTTGAACAATATTGCACTTCAAGAACATGGTCATGAATGAGCTTTCTGATGAGGTGCATGTGTAGTTCAATGTGTTTGCTGCGCTGATGCTGAACTGGATCTTTGCAAAGCTGAATGGCACTTTGATTATCACACCAAAGTGTAGTCGTATGCTGCTGCTCAAAGCCCAATTCTGATAGGATTTGACTAAGCCACAAGGCTTCCTTACTAGCTTCCACGGCACCACGATACTCTGCTTCTGCTGACGAAAGAGAAATGGCAGCCTGTTTCTTACAAGCCCATGTAATAGGTCCTGAACCAAGAGTGAAGACATAACCGGCAGTAGACTTCCGATCATCAGGGTCACCAGCCCAATCAGAATCAGTGAAACCAACTCATAGAGGAGTTGCTTTGGCACCGTAATGAATCCCAAACTGTACTATACCTTGAACATAACAAAGTATTCTTTTAGCTGCTTTCCAATGACTTTCACGGGGGTTTTGCATAAAACGAGCAACAAGGCCAACAGCAAAGGAAAGGTCAGGACGAGTATGGGTTAAATACAAGAGTTTTCCTACAAGTTGACGGTATAAGGTAGCATCAACTTCAGGAGAAGTACAAGAGACTGAAAGTTTGACTCCAGACTGAAAGGGAGAAGGAGCTGGCTTACAATCTTCCATGTGAAAATGACGAAGAATATCACAAGCATACTTGGACTGGGAAAGGGAAATACCCTCCTTGGATTGCAAGACTTGAAGACCGAGAAAATAGTGTAAGTGTCCTAAGTCTGTCATTTCAAATTTCTTTTTAAGGCTGGACTTCACATGGTTTATAAGGTTGGGATCACTACCAGTAAGAATAAGATCATCAACATAAAGAACAAGGATGATAAGAGAGTTGCCCACTTTCTTGGTGTAGACAGTATTGTCAGAATAACACCTAGAAAAGCCAGATTCTAAACGAAAGCTATCCATTTTGGCATACCAAGCCCGAGGAGCTTGCTTGAGACCATAAAGAGATTTCTTAAGTCGACATACAAGGCTGGAGTCTGTTTGAATGAAGCCAATGGGTTGTTCCATATATATTTCTTCATGCAAGTCCCCATGCAAGAAGGCAGATTTAACACCCATCTGATGGACTTCCCATTTTAAAGAGGCAGCAAGGGAAAGAACAAGGCGGATAGAGTTCATTTTGGCAACAGGGGAGAAGGTGTCAGTGTAGTCAATGCCTTCAACCTGTGAAAAGCCCTTAGCAACAAGACGAGCTTTATGGTTATCAACTTTCCCATCTGGTCCATACTTGGTTCTGTAAACCCATTTACATCTAACAAGTTTGCGTCCCTTTGGTAGAGGAACAAGATCCCATGTATCATTTGCCAACAATGAATGATATTCTTCATTCATAGCTGCTTCCCAATGTGGATGGCCTGAAGCTTCTGCAAAAGTGCCAGGATCATGATTTACTGGAGCTTGAGCGAGTAAAGAAGAGGCTCTTTCAAACTGAGAACGTGTAGTCGCTGATCTGTAGGATCACCGACAAGATCACCTGCTGCATCCCGAGTAGCACGGACCCATCTTGGAAGTTGAGGATCCTGAG
>APFE031332392.1:0-10679 GCA_000404065.3 Pinus taeda
GGACAACAAGCAAGCTAGGGACAACAAGCAAGCAAGATGCAACCAACACATAGGTCAGTATGGCAACATGGTGCAATAATGGCACATAATGCAGTACAGTGACGGGTACAGTCATGATTAATGAAGCATGATGAAATGCAGCATAGTGATGATGGGTGCAGCATGGTGCAGTACGGTGAGGTGCAGCATGATGACAAAATGCAACACAATGATAGGTGAAGAAGTCACCTTGGAGAATCAGTTGAAACATCATGTCTTCAACTGATCTCATGTATCATCTTCTTAGAGATGATCTATGCTCTTATCTAGATAAGTCAAAGTGTTGACTTCTGTTCTAAACATACTATCTCGCTCTCTTTGCTGAACTATTGAAGAACATATAAGAAGAATTGATCAAGGGTTTCCCCACATTGGGGTTTGTCCCTGGCTAGTGCCACATCTTGTGTCCTCTTGTCTTGGCTTGTCTTCTGCAATTTATGTTTATCTTCTATTTGCAGTTTACTTTAATGCTGGTGTGATTGCTAATCTGGAAAAGATATTGAGCTAATTGTGAAAATTGAAATAAATTGCTCTAAGCATAGAACATACATAAAATTAACAATTTCAGAGCTGCAATTTCTGACTGTGATTCTCGGCCTTCCTGCAGAAACCCTAGCTCACACGTGTGGTAGAAATATGATGCAATAGGCCTCTTTTCTCCTACGCTTGGTGAGCTTCATCTTCCTTGACAATTCGGCTTGCAAACTTTATCCTTTTGACCCCAACTTTTGTCTCCTTAAGGTGACTGTAATTTCTATTATGTAGCAGAAAAATGTACCCTAGTTTCCCTCGTGTTGAAAAGTGTAATTAGGTTTGGTCTTCATAACATGTGTAATTGTGATTTTATGTAATTGATGAAAAGGAGAAAAATAAAATGATTATTGTAATACTTGCCTCATGGGTTTCATGAGCAAGGAATTTTATTTTTAGTGATGGCTCCCATTGTGAGCCTTTAGGAGTTGTCATCTAGTCATAAAAGTAAATTTGAGTCTATGTTATGTATAAAGGACCCTTATTGGGCATGTTACATTTTGTATGAGTCACTAAATAAGTATGAGGGCCCTCCAAGACAAGCACAAAACCTCTCCTTCAAGCCAGCTTTAAAAATGAATAATGTGAACTGTCCAAAGGACATGTCGGCTCACTTATACTCATGTTGGCTCATTTGGATGGGAAACAACTATTTATAGGAAGCTCAGCCTCATTTCATAAGGTAGATTTTAGTGAAGCTTTCAATCATGGACTGCGGTTGACAGAAGTGCGAGAAAGATAGATAGAAGCCTCTCATCAAGCGAAGAACAAAGAAGGAGAATTCGAGCTATTTTTGGCATTGTTTTGGGTACTTTTCTTAGCACGTATGTCATGTGTTAAGGGTTCTGTAGTAGAGTTTCTTAGTTAGTGAAGGAACCAAGAAAGGAGTCTCTATATCAGCATACATCCTAGCCGAGGTCACAAGAGAAGTCTCCTAGTCAAGTGAAGAAGGAAGATATCTTAAAACAACTCACATGTGAGAATTGCTAGGGTATCGATAGACCGAGAATTACAGATCTATGGATAAGACCGAAATTACAGAATTGCAAATAGTTTAACTTGCGTTGACGATAGAAGATGGAAAGAGCTACAAGTTTCTTTCAAGAAGGATTTCATCAAGAAAGGTTTGTGACTTGGTCTTGGAGTGGCAGTAGGTCAAGGGTCTTGGCCTTGGTATTCGTCAATTGAAGTCTCTATAAGAAGAAGAATTTGTTCGGGTTTTCCTCTCAAGCGGGAGAGGTTTTGGCCCTGGCTGATAACCTACATTATGTGGCTCTTGTCTCTTTATGTTTATGCATTGGTAGCTGTTTGGTGAAGAAGAACCTTATAATAACATAATTAAAAGAAGATCCTAATCTAAGAAGTCAAAAGCATTCACAGGCAGTTATCTAAGAAGAGAAATCACCTAATACTTGATGCCCTAGATTTCTCAACATGGTATTAGATCTAAGGTGACTAAGTCAAGGAAGGGAATCTTATCAAGGGACACACAAGGATCAAATCTCAAGGAAGGCATCAAAGCAAATATCATTTTGAAGTTGAAGTATCTTGAAGAGTATTCATTCAAAGGAAGCTAGATCAAAAGGCGTTGTCATCAAGACTCTAAGGCGATCTCTCTCTCGTTGAAACAAGATTCCTACCATTGAAGACATCATCAAGAGGTCATCATTGATCTGCATCAACAAGACTTCACCGTCAAAATGGATCTTCCTCTCTGTGAGATCAAAGATCATTATTGAAGAAAACTATCTTCATCAAGGAGAAGTTTTCTATTCTCTATATCGTCATCAACATTAAGGAAGCAACAAGGAGAAGGAGCATCCCATCAAGTAAGTATATTTATGTCCACATTTGAATTTGTCAAAATGTCTTTTTGCAAGGAAAGCAACAAATTGGTTGGGGCTTCAAACTATCTTGCATGGAAGAAAATGATAGATCTGAATCTCATTGAAAGTGAGGTTATGGAACATGTTAAAGGATCTATTTCTAAACCAAGAAAGGAAGATGCTTAAGCTCCTGCAACATATATGAAAGGGGAAGTTAGGGCTCAAAGGATTCTCACAGAATGTATCAAGGATCCCCTCATCTCATATGTATCCAAACTCGAAACTTCAAAAGAAATCTATGACAAATTGGTAGAGTTGTATTTCGTAAGCATTGCTGGAGAAGTCATCTCATTAAGGCAAGAACTCTACAAGCTAAATATGTCAAGGGAAGATGGAATAGCCTCATACTTTATGAGGATATTTGAAATTCGGGATCAACTAGAAGATTTGGGAGAAGTCATGTTTGATAGAGAAATGACTACAATTGTATTAAATGCACTACTGGAGGAGTGGGGTAACTTTACTTCAAGTATTTATGGGAAGAAAGAAGCTACTCCATTCCAGGATCTATGGTCACTGTACAAGATTGAAGATTGTAGACTAAAGGCCAAATTTGATGTGGGAGCAGGTGAGCAAAGTCAAGCTTATGCTACAATGACAAGGAGAAAGGGAAAATTTGGAAAGTTTGGTTCTTGGAAAAAGAAAAGGGACATGTCTAAGATTCAATGCTATGGGTGTCAAGAATATCGACACTACAAAAGAGATTGTCCTAAGATCAAGAAGGACAATAACCAAAGAGGAAGAGAAGAAGCCCATATCACCGAAGAAGTGGCGGAAACTAAAAAGAGAAAATCCAAGAATGAGGAAGTAAGAGATCTCTATTATGATTGAGATAGTCTTCCTCACCTAAGTTCTTCTCAAGTTCCTAAGTCTTCTATTGTAAGATATGGCTATCATTATTCACTAAGAAAAATGATGGGATGCATCATGGCACCATAGAAGCATTGAAAGCAAGAGCTCGGGACATCATCATAGAGAAGCATGAAGGATGGTTAGAATCTATGGAAGTCAAGGATATAGCTCTTGGGAATCTCATTGAAGCATAAGTGGTAAGGTCATCTAGTACAAGGTTCTTCATATGTCTATCAAAAGGAAACATCTGCTAATGGGGATACTTTAGATCCTCAAGATTCTCTGATGGAATCTTCATTGAAAGATTCACCGATCATGAGGGGAAGCAATTGTTTCATCAAGAATTCGAAACTTGTGGAATTCATGGGATGATGGTATGATGACATAAAAGTGAAGCAGATCAAAGGATTGAAGCTTTTTCGATCAAGGAAGCTGCTGCAGGAAGCCTGGATTGCCCAAAGGAAAAATGAGGTATGTATGCTTACATTTGATATTGTAGAAGTCATGTCATATCGTTGCAGATATCATGGACCAATGCTCTATCTTAAGAGCATGATCAAAAGAAAGGATCTCTTGGAGGCCTTTCATACTTGTTTAATGACTCATACAAGATGTAACATGCCCAAAAAGGGTCCTTCATACATGACATTGACTCAGTTTGACTTTATGACCAATCCTAAGGATTCACAATGAGAGTCATACTAAAAATAAAATTCCTTGCTCATGAAACCCATGAGACAAGCATTACAATAATAATTTTATTTTTCTTCTTTTCATCAATTACATAAAATCACAATTACACGTCATTATGAAGATCAAACCTAGTTATTTTTCAACAAGGAGAAAAGGACAAGCGAGGGAATGAGAAATAAGTGTAAGGTAAAAGACAGAAGTCTATGCCACAAATGTGAAGGACCATGATTAAGTTACAGGGGCCGAAGGTTCAGATTATATCTCAGAAATTGCAGGGCCAAAGTGAAAAACCAAGCTTCAGAATTGCAGAAAAGAGAAGATACTTTTGTTGAAGAACTAATGTTGACTATACTACAGTTTGATTTGTCACCATGGGAAGTTGACTTGATGGATGGAGGAGTATCTTTGTCTTGGTCTTGGGTCCTGGTTGTGTCAATTTGATTTGGATCTCTAGTGCAAGAGTTTGATTGGGTTTTTCCCTTCATAGGGGTTTTGCCCTTGCTGAGTGCCTATAGCTGATGTCCATTTGTATTCTTTAATTTTCATGTTTTGGTAGCTATTTGATGATCAAGGTTATAATAATAACAAGAAGAAGAAGAAGATTTTGAGAAGAAGATCACAAGCATCTATCAAAGTTAAAGAGAAATTAAATTTAAAATGCTCTAACTAAGCTGACCTAGATTTCTCAACATGGTATTGGAGCTACACGATGGCAGCTTGAAGGTCACAGGTATGTGAAGGAAAAGAGATTATTTATTAGTCCACAATGGCTGAGTTCCAAGGAAGAGAAACCGAATTGAAAAAAGCACCTTTTTGGATATAGTTACATGTCTACATTAAGACCGCAGACCTGAACTTAATAGCCTCATCAATGAAAGGAACCGAATAGCATTTTTGGAGGACCATAAGCCTAGTCAAGGCCGAGAAAAGGCATAGGTCTGTGCATAAAGTGTAAGTTTGTCAAAGGATCTGAACTCCACAAAAAATCCAGAATTATGAGTACCTGATTTATATGTTTTAAAGTCTGGAGATAGCCCTTGTAACCTGTGAAGAATTTACTCATAATTCTGGAAAAGAAGGAAATGTAACATTTGCTTAACTTTTTGAAGATAAAAATATTTAGCAATCAAGAATTGATTTTCTGTTTCTTGCATTATGGGATATTTTATCCTGGGGAAAAACTGATCCTTTGCTTTTTGTGTCCTAGAGAGGAAACACAAAAAAGGAACAATATAAAATAAACATGAGAATGAAAAAATCCGAAAGGAAAATGCTGTCTTTTTCTTTTAAAACCTATATTTTAATTAATTCTAAGATAAGGACATTATCATTGCTTCTGTAGTTGGCAAAAAAATATCATCCAGATTTGAACAAGGGTGATGCCAAGGCAAAGATCAAGTTTCAGGAAATACATGATGCCTATGAGGTTTGTATATGATGGTTGGTTAAGTTGCAACATTTCATTTGCATGGTTAAAGACTAGTATCATGTTGCTGATTATTTGCAAAAGATATAAATGTTGTTGCTACTTTGTCGCAGTTATTTATTTTACTTGTCCATCACATAGCCATTGTATAGTATGGTTGGAAGCTTGAGTTATCTTCTTATTTTGTTTGGAAGGGCATTGCAGATTTTGAAAGACAAAAAGAAGCGAGCTGAATATGATAGGGTATTACTCTATGGATCTCTTAACTTTATTTTTCCTTATCTGGCAGGTTTAATTATTTGCAGAAGTTGGATTTAGATTGTTTGGTACTTCCATGGACATTGCATGATCTTATGAACTGTTATATGTTATCCCTGTCAAAACTATTTGATTGTGTAACCATGGGTTCAAAATATTTATCTGATTTTTCTTTTTCTGTAGCAATAATTTTTCATTTAAAAGAGATCACAGTGAAAATGGCATTGGATTAGTCGGTATAATCTGCATGTATGGTCACTACACATTTATATGTATCACTAGTGTACTTGTAATCACGGTGAAGGAAATACTTTATTATATTACCAGGTGTGGTGAAGGTTGACCTCGTCAAATTTGATATGTGGGCTTAATAACTTTCTTGGGGAGAGTGTGACAAACAGAGTTCATTCTGACACAAATATATTCTCAATATCTGGAATATGAGAATACCCACCATAAGTCAAATAATATTGATATATAAATGTTTGAATGTATAAAAGTGATATGACGAGAATTATAAATGAGAGCCCCATATATATACATAGGCAGGAGTGCTCTCTCATAGAGAGTCATGTCCTTTCATTAATACTGATTATTTATTATTATTTTATGTTATTTATGTTCATCATATTGCCTTTTCCTTTAGAAATGCTTTGACTTTAAAGCATATGGATGAAAAGCCGTGTTATCTTTTTCTTTGTCTTGTAATCTATTTTCATCTTTATGAATTCTTCGAGCTGTCATCTTCTATGATGCAAGATGATATGAGCTTTTAATTATGGTACAAAATTGTTGTGTAATGAATGATCTAACTATCCCAAAACAATCTTATATGGAAATTTGCGCTTATAGGCCTTCAAAGATGAATAATTAGCATGAGACTTAATTGTGCTAATATTGATATTCTTTCGAACATAAATCAATTGTTTTTGTCCTAAGTGAGATGGATTCACTGTCTGGTTGAGATGTCTGTTCTTATGATTTGGGTGTTGATAAGGAGTTGTTGTGTCTTGATTTTCTTTACTTGTAGCATATTCACTTTAATTGGACTACTATCTTTTTGAACTGTGATATTATCTGGATCAATGTTTGAACTTTGTTCCCTTTTCTTCAGCTTGAATTTCTGAAGATTTCGATGCTTCTTTTGTGATAAGTGTGAAAATTCTGAAATTTGGAATCCTACTGCAACCACTGATTAAATTTTTTCTATTTGTTAAATAAACTGAACAAATTATTTACTGTGTTCTATGGTAAATATCGAAGCTAATACACTGCAACCTTCATAAATAAAATACCGTGGAAGAAAAATAACGCTGGAAGAATAGATGCACACACACAAGTACACAGTTATATTTGGACAAGTGTCCCCGAAAAAACCCAACTCGGGAAAATCGGTGCAGCAGCTGAGGGTTTTATTATTATGCAGTAGTAAATCTGAGTACAAAACTATGGATGCTCAAATCTAGCAATCCATACCGAGAAATGACTAACAGAAAGGCTAGTGAGAAAAATCTCACTCCCACTGGCGATCCGACACTGACCTTGGCTCAAGATGAGCTGCTCTTTGCTGTCTCTGCGTTGCCTCTCTGTGGGAGTAACTACCTCTCTGCTATGCACTCACCGGATTGGAAAATCTCCCTCCGACCTTACTATCCCTGCCCCTCTCTCATTGCTTCGAGCTCACTAGCTCTCTTTCCGGCAACTCAGCGCCGCTACGTTGGAGTTCGATCTACCAGTAAATTCGAACTGCTGGTGCTTCCAAGTGTGTTCTCCAACCCCCATCGAATTTCTTCTAATAATCTCTCGTTGAGACATCAATGGCCAAGATTAAAACATAATCGATGGCTAAGATTAACTAGAAACCAATCCATGTCTTCTTCTAGAAGCTTATCACCATGACTTAATTAATACCCTTTAATTAATCAGTTTTCCTAAGTTTAGACTTAGGAACCATTAAAAAAAGATCAATTATTTTAATTAAGTCGTCTCTAGGTGGAATTTCCAGAAACGATTTCTGGGTTTTGGAGAATACATGTATTCTAGCCTCTCCACCAAATTTCGTGGCTAGAACACAATTGATGCTACAAAAACTAACACTCCCTCTTTGCGAGGAATGTGTTCCAATGTTGCAACCCACTGAAGCAACACCCTGTCTCTGCACAACCTCCTGTCATGCTATTGATGTCTGGGTGCTCTGACCATCACTACTGTGCAACTTTGTTACGAGCTGCATTTGTGCTGCTGTTGACCCTGCTAAACTGCTGCCAACTACTACATCGACACTGCAACTCCCTCTCATCTGCTGCTGAGAAATATCCAACACACTTAACCAACTGTGGTCAGTGTGATGCATTTGTCACTCGAGTCCTGACTGCTGCTAGACTCTACGCTGTCACTGAAGCCTCTACGCTGCTGCTGACTCTGCACTGTGCCAACTGCACTGTTGCCAACTCTGCTCTGCGTTGTCGAGTATCTGACCGCTACTAGCTACTGCATCTATCACTCTAGCATCTGACTGCACCATCGACGGCTGAGCCATCCTGCTATTGCATGCTATGGGCTCCCATAGCAAGGTATTGATTCATGAGGCAAACCTCCTCAAGAATCCTGCCCATCCTGTAGCTCTTTGGGGCTACTAAACCAAATCACCCCCCCTCACTCTTGGAGGTATATCAGTGATCATGGCAAACTCTTCCTCCAATCTGGAGGGCAACCTGTCGATCTCTACAGATGCGGCCTACTTATTCTGCTTCTCCTTCTTGTCCTTCTTTCTGAGAGGACATTGAGTGCTGTATTGGCCAAGCTGAAAACATCTAAAGCATTTGACCTTGGAAATGTCCTTCTTCCTCCTGCGTTGCTCTTGCTGCCTCTTTGATGCGAGGGCCACATTCTCTTCTTCCTTCACTTGCTTCGTCCCATTGCTGGTGCTGGTGCCACTGATGGTGGTCTTCACCAAATCTTGCCTCATCTCCTCCTGCTACAGATCAACCCACATTCAATCCCAATCTGGCAACTTTTCTCTGCCCAGAATACTCAGGATGAAGACTTGCCATTCCTCGGAAACATTGTTGAGAGCTAACCACACCAATTCTGTAGGCTAGGGCGCTGACCCTACTGTAGACCACTAGTCTCGGATATCCTGAAGCTTAGTGAGGAAGGAGTCTATGCGCTCCCCTTTTTGCATCCTTGTGTGTCTCAGCTTCTCCTCAAGATACATCTTTCGCTGCTTAGAAGATCCCTCGTATAGCGTAGCAAGAGCCTCCGACATCTGCCGGGCAGTATCTCTGCTAGCTATGTGAGACACCATGTGATCTTGAACCCCATCGAGAATCAACCTCTTTGCTTTTTCCATCTCCTTGTAGGCCTTTAGTGGATCTGCATCTGTGGGTACAACTACCACATTATCGATGTAAGTTTTGAGATCGTATTCTTCTAGAAGATAGGAAATTCTTTCCTTCTAGATCACATAGTTGGAGGCTCCCTCCAATTGATCCTGATTTCTCAACCTTGCTGATGCCATCTCTGAAGAAAGTCCAGTTCCTCCTCTTCTCGTCTACGCAATTGCTGATTGGCTCTATGCACTCGCTGTTGGAGTGGGCAAATCTGTTGACAACTACTGTTGCTCTACTAGGAAAAATTGCACTTTTGGGCTAGAAGTTCCTTGAGGAAAGAATTCCCTCAATGTGTGCTCTTCCTTCCTCTTGACGCTATTTGCACTAGCAAATTGCTACAAAATAACTACGTCCCAGCTGAAGATCTGCTTTGTAAGGAAAATACATTGCTCCCTCTGCCTCTGGTAATCCCTGATCTGGAAAATTTATTCTTTGTCGACTCTGTCAGAGAAATAAACTTTCCTCAAAAAGTTGACCCTCTTGGCCCAAGGGATTGTGTTGCCTTTGAGGGTTTCGAATTGCTGGCTACGCAGAGTTTCGAAATTCCTCTTCCCTTTTGCTACTGAGCTCTCTAGCTTTTATCTTCCTTTTGATACTGTTGTCGCGCGGATTGGCACGACAACGCTCAGACCGGGGGCTGTCACTCTGATCCCCGATCCCTCCGTTTAAGCCTGTCTCCCGCGGCTAAGGGGGGTAGACCCTGAGAGACGATGAAGACCAACTGTCAACCAGTTGGTTGGGAGACACGAGACACGATTAAGATAAGCACTAAAATGATTTGATTAGTTAGCAGACCAATGCCTTGAGAGATCATTATTAAGATGATTACTTGTTAAGTGATATAGAAACGTGAAACGTGAACAACAATCATTTGTCATCAGCTAAATCACAGTGCTCTTTGAATGACCCAAATGATATCCAGCAACTGAAGATTTAAAAAAGGAAAGGATGAATGCTTCAAACCACCACGAGTTATAAACCATCAACTAGATATCATATTCGTATCTCGACTTGAAACTTCAGATCTTAGCGTGAAAGATATAACATGAAAACAACTGAATCTGGCAACAAAAATAATTTTCCCACAAAATTTTTTATGCCCCTTCAGACAAAGATTAAACTTAAAACAAAATTTAAAATTTAATCTAAAACCCTGAAGGAAATTTTTTTATTTAAATTTTATATTTTATATTTTTCATGATGAAGACAAATGCTTTCAAATAAAAGAAGACAATTTGCAATAATTTTTCAAGATAGAAAACAAGCAAAGGGCTCAGGAAACCCCCTCTTAAATAAATTTTTTGATGTCTTATGGGCTTGCTGGCTTGAACAACATGTGGGACCCTTGGTATCCTTGGAGGTGACTATTCCCGCCGAAGAAGTCCTCGCCCTCCAATAGAGCTGGCAACCTGTCCCTTGAAAACACAGAAAAACACTTGCAAACGAATTGTTAGTGCAAAAAGAGACTTGGCATATAGAGACCAAGTTGAGCTTGTCATTCAACCGAGAATGGACAAGCTACAACAAGTGTACAAAATATACCAAGCCCAGAAGAGATTTGAGATAGCTGCAAATCTCTCCTCCCTAGACAATAGTGCCTTC
>APFE031332393.1:0-16241 GCA_000404065.3 Pinus taeda
ATTATTAAGGGACATTACAGGAGGTAGGTCCCTTGGCTTCACGGGCTTCACCTCCTGGGATAAATTCAAGTACTTAGGTCTGCCCTTAACTCTAGGAACTAGCAAGGCCCCCTATTGGTTGGAAATTATCAGCAAAATTAAGGAAAAAATGACTGCTTGGGGCGGTCACTAGCTTACCATAGCCAGGAAGCTTATCCTTGTAAAATATGTTCTCTCCTCCCTTCCAATTTATCAAGCTTCGTTTCTTTTGGCTCTAAAAATGATCACCGAGCAGCTTTCTAAGCTGATTCGAAATTTCCTGTGGCAAGGACGAAAGGGGAATCAAAAAAATTCATCTAGTAAGATGGGACATTGTGAAAAGGCCATTACCAGAAGGTGGTCTTCAGGTAAGAGACCCCGGATTGGCCAATCTGTCTTTGGGAGGAAAGATTCTATGGAAAATCTTCTCAAATCACAGACATCCTATAAGCCAAGTACTCATTAAAAAGTATTTGCGCGGGCTCTTAATGAACAATATGGATGAAGAAGATTCATGTAAAGGAACCACTCTATAGAAGCTCTGCAGCCGAGGCTAAGAGTTTTTTTAAAGAGCAGCTATACAAAATCCCTATAAACAGGAAAAGAATCTGGTTGTAGGAAGATAAGATCATGGGCCTCCAACCCCTCAAATTCACCCCTAAATTCACAAATTTGCGTGACTGGCTCATTCAACATGGCATCCACAAGCTGGCAGATATTTCTTTATGGGACTCTGGTGGGAATTGGCTCACCTGGGCTATCCCTCGCCCCCCAAACAGGTTATAACCTCAACATCGCTTCTTCCTTGCTGCGATCTCAGGAATGGCTCCTGTACACCTGTGCTCAAGAGACAATTGGGCTGGGGGAAGACCAATGCTTACACAATATCGCAGGGTTTCGTAGTTCTCCGAGCCCAACACCCATAGATCCACTCTTCTTCAATGTGGCAACACGTGTGGGACCCCTTTGGTCTCCCAAAGATCAATTTCTTCTACTAGGTTCTCATGCATAAAAGGGTTCTAGCAAGAGACAACTTAGCAAAATGTGGCATTATCGGGCCCCACAGATGCCCTCTCTAATGCTCGGCTCAGGAAACGCTTGATCATCTATTCACTGACTGCCCCTTCACTCAAGAAGTATGGACACAAGTTATGCACGGGCTCAATGCTCAAACGCCATCGCAACTCACTGTAGTTAATTTGTTCACCTCCTTCAATGGGTGATCCCCTCGTGCGTTGAAGAGAAAATCCACATGGGCAAAAATCTAGTATGTTATACCAAAATTCATTTGCTGGGAAGTGTGGTTAGCAAGGAATGAAACCACTTTCAAAAACAATCTGCGCTCTCCCACTATAGTGGCTACAAAGCCAAATCATTGTTGCTGGACACTATGGAGAATCGACCTCATAAGACAGACAACGCAAGCCAGCGACAAAAAGTACCCCTCTCAGCCTTGCTCCAACCCAGAATGGCAGCTTCAGACCCCTGAACTGGATTTTCAAAAGTGGTGGAAGAATCAGGGCAAAGTTACAATTTTCTTCGATACAGCATCCAAAGGAAACCCAAGGATATTAGGAGTAGGGGGTGTAATCTACTCCCCGGGCAGTCACAGCAAACACAGCTTCAGTTGGGGCCTAGGGAAGAGCACTAACAATGAGGCAGAAATCTTAGGACTGCTCAAAGCTTGCTAGCTTGCTCAGGGGAACGGAGAAAAAAACATTCAAGTCTTCAGGGACTCGGAAATCCTGATGAAAATATTAAACACAAATGACTATCTCAGCAATCCGGCGCTCAACAAAACCCTACAGAGATTGTGAAAAGTGTTGCAGAATTTCACCACCAGTTCCTTCTATCACATCCTCCGAAATCTAAATAAGGAAGCGGACGTAAGGGCAAATATGGGTTACCTCTTAGTCCAAGGAGAACTCTCAAAGAATGACAAAGCACCTATTTGGTACCCTATTCCATAAGATAGAAGTTTCCCAGCTATGCAAGAACAAGACAATGACCCATCGAGTTTTTGAGAAGAAAATGTAAGCGCGGTTAATTACGCATCGCGCAATTTTGATCATTAAATAAAATTAAACCCGTTTTCTGTCTAATATATTAACGTAATATGGATTAACACTCTGAAAAAAACCCCATAGGCTTTACTTAAAAATAGATTAATCCTATTTTTAATAAAAACACATTATTAAAAAGTTAACAACAATAAAATCCAGACTTATTACTGATCGCCCATAATACTACTACATTTTTCCCCTAGAAAATTATATTTTAAAGAAATAATATACAATAATTTATTTAGAAAAAAATATATTTAAATAGAAAGTATGGAATATATACTTCTTATAATAATTTCGTAATCCTCTTTAAACAAACACTAACATATAAATACAAATTCATTATATCTCTCTTATATATATATCAAATTTGTGAATATATTTTTACATACATAAATAAATTGAATAATAAAAATTATATAAAATGTATATCAATTCTAAATTAATAAAACACATCCGTCATACATATATAAACTTATTTAAGATATACTGAAATAAGTAAAAAGTAATGTTAGATTTATGTTGAAAATTGAATATGACAAACTAAAGAATAGGTCAGTTACAACTACCTCTCATGGAAATGGTCATACGTGAATGACTTACTTAACGCAGTTGAATCCCAAAATGATACCTAATATAAAGAATATAAAAAATACGTCTTAAGGCAATTATGGTGTTTCTCATTACACATTATAAGCAGCAGCAAAACTTGCCAAAACAATAGAGTGTTTCATCATGTGAAGAGAAAGGACAGAGCCGCAGCATTTACAGTATGTATAATGAAAATATTCGGTAGATTTTGACATTGTTAGTATTCGTACGACTTTCGAAAGTCTTAGCGGAGAGGGAAAATTCATGTAAAGAGAGGGAAAATTTACATCAACACAAAACTAGGGCAGAGGAAAGAAAGTGAATTCGGTAAATTAATTTCGTGTAAACAAAACTACATAACCTTGGGAGGAGGAAAGAAAGGACGAGAACATCTCACGACACATTAAAGGCAGGTGGAGGGTTTTGTCGGAAGGACTTAAAACACTCAAGATTATCTAGATTTACAGTGGGCCAAACAGGCTGATGTAACGCAAGTGAAAAATTAATATTATTTGGTTTTATGTAATGGTTATGTATTACTATGGTGTGTTTTATAAGGTATTTTTAGAGAATTGAGTAAATAAGAGAAGGTAGATGGCCTAAAGTTATCTTCAATAAAAGAATGAGAGAAAAACAAAAAATAAAAAATTCATGGATGAGACAAAACAACAAATGGATGCAAAAATAGAATATTTACCTCAATGTTTGTCGCCACAAACAGCAAGGATTTAAAGAGTTATGTTATGGAGAAGTTTCGTAAGCATATATGGGGAAAAGAGTTGGGTAAAAATAAGTACTATGCTCAAAATTCAACCATGTGATCTCCAACAAAAATAGTACATTGGCGCTAGCATTTCATGGAGACCAAAGATTTAAGGTGCCAAACAAGTCGGTGGAAAGGACCTAAAGAAACTTGGGAAGACGGGGTGTGTACTTTTTGCACCTCTAGGGCAGTGGAATCGGGAAAACATTTCATTTTGGAATGTGATGCTTTAAGAGACATTAGGTACAATTACAGCTATGTTAACATCCGTTTTTTGGCAGTGTCTTTTCAGCGAGGAGACTGTTGGAAGGTTGGGTCAGCCATCATTAATTTGAATAATAAAAAGATTGAATTGAAAAAAAAAACACAGAAAAACTAGTAATCCTATAAACTATATCTAACCTCGTAGACATTAAAATTCCATTTCATTTCATAAAGATTTGGTTTCTCTGAAAACTAAACAAACAGCACTATAAGACTGTATGGTAAAAGCATGCTAAACTACTTTCTGCTGGAAAGTTATGAGTATTGAACACGTGCCCAACTCAAACACCGAACTCGTTAGGACGAAAGAAAGAATACGTAGCAGGAGAGCGGGTCCAAAGAGCTTACGCGTGCCTGCTAGCCTGCTAAGTAGCTACTGGACAGCACAACCCCAAGGTTACCTACATTCTTACCATTTTATTGGAGCACTGTACTCCAGATTTCGTTTATGCAAGGTCCTGACAGAAAGCTCTACAGGTGAATGACCCTTCTACAATTATCTAGCGACTCCAATTATCTATATATTAGAAGAATGGCACGGTCTACCCAGCAGCAAATTTGTCTGAATAACAGAAAATCGTTTATTTAGCTAATTTTTAAAAAAAATCTGATTCTAAATAGTGATTGTATTTTGTTGGTAGGTGGATTCAACACTACCAAAAATGTCCACACATCTAAAATATTGAAACTTACTGCCCCAAATTTTCCAAAATTTTTGCCAAATTTTATTAAAATCTTGACCGAATTTTCATTATTTTCGCTACAAATTTGAAACCTCGTGACTAGGCGTTAGAAGAATTGGGGGGAGATGCGAGTTCAATCATTCGACAGGTTTAATCAGTGAAATCATCAAATGCTTAACACGGATTTATCAGTCCTAGCTGCAAAATGCTTTAAACTGTGAGGGCGTGAGATCAAAGTCTCAAACTGATAGAAAGAGATTGTCATCCAGATTTCGTTTGTTCTAACTCCAAATTTCGTTTATCCGGAGTCCTAACAGAAAGCTCTACAGGCAGATGACCCCTCCATGGTGACCTTGCAACTCCCTCTTAATGTTAGAAGAATTCCAGGAGAGATGCGAGTTCAATCATTTGGCAGGTTTAATCAGTGAAATCATCAAATGCTTAATACGGTTTAATCAGTCCTAGCTGCAAATGCTTTCAGCCAGGCCTGGAATTTGACATTTAATCAGTGAAATCATCAAATGCTTAACACGGTTTAATCAATCCTAGCTGGAAATGCTTTCAGCCAGGCCTGGAATTGGAATTCGTTCCACGGAACATTTTAAATCTATTTGATAAAAAACTGGCCTGGAATTGGAATTCGTTCCACGGAACATTTTAAATCTATTTGATAAAAAATTTAAAAGGTCTTTAGGACGGGTGAAAGGAAATTTAAATAGTAAATTTGGCACGCAAACATTTAAAATAACCATCCTAAATCGTAATGGTTGGTTGTGACCAAAAGAATATAATTAGTTAACTTGCCAGCCAAACTATGTCCCTGCTTCATAGAGTTTAAATGTACAACTCTACAATATCATTAATATAATTTAATTGATTATGCGTCCCATCTTCATATTATCGTTTTTCCAAGGTAGGAGGAGGACACAATAAACAACACACAGAGTGAAGAAAAGGAAAGTATTTGAGTGGTTGAGAAATCAAAAATCAATTCAAAAACTTTTTGTTGAAAGGAGGGGGCCTGCAGCCAATTGAGTTGACTGCCATTGGTTCGCCATGAACCGAGCAAGTAAAAGCTACTTATTTACCTCGCATAGAAAATAGTTTTGACAATTGTTTTCGAGGGCCTTTTTCTTAATGAACTTGGCATCAGCCTTGAGTTGGATCCTCATTACAAGTAAAGGAGGGTTAAACTTTAAAAGAAGCAGGATCTCACATGTGTTGATGGCTCATTGATTATAAACTATATGTCTAATAAAAAACCAAGTCTTCTCTCCTAAACTTAGTCAAACATTGTTTTTCTGTTACAATAAAGAGTCATCTTGTGAGGATAGTCTATTATCTTCCTTTTAACTTCTGTTCTCAAGCTTTGTCCACAAATTGTCACAAAGAAACCTCTCTGATATTAATAACAAAGTTCTTCGGCTTATAAATTTGGATTTTTCATAGGACTTCGAAATTTTTAAAATAAAAAAGTTTTAGTGCAGAATGAACTTTTTTCGCTCAATCACCAAGAAGTTAGGTTAAATACGTAAAATTATTTTCTAGAACTGACATGTAACAAAGGAAAAAAAATTGGCACTCAGGAGTATGCTTAAAATTTGAAATGACCAGCATCACACAGAAATAAATTTGAAATTGTGGCGGCGCTAGAGTCAAGATTATAGAAAAAGATTGTTATCATAATAAATAATGTATTTACAGCACACCGTAGTAAAAGCTTACACATATCTTTATTCATTCATTAATATCTTCTTATAATTTCATTAGTAATTTATAACAAATATAAGTACAACATACTGTAATAAAAGTTCACACATATCATTATTCATTCATTTATTTCTTATCATAATTTCATGACTACTTTATCAGATAAGAAACTGAGTTAAAATGTTTAACGGGGACCTTGTAT
This sequence comes from Pinus taeda, assembly GCA_000404065.3. Taxonomy (NCBI): domain Eukaryota; kingdom Viridiplantae; phylum Streptophyta; class Pinopsida; order Pinales; family Pinaceae; genus Pinus; species Pinus taeda. Next base: position 6,295 of record APFE031332393.1, read on the forward strand.
TGTTCGAAGCGGAAAATACAACGTTTAGTTACAGAATTTGTACCTGTTCACGGTTGCGCGCAGACCAGTGCAAAATAAATAACAGCTCGTTCTTCCATAGCCTCCTAGGGTTTGCTAGATCATCATTTGGTAGATTCCACTCGGCAACTACCTGTGATAAAATTTGACATCAGGAATTCAAAAACTGAAAGTTGAATTTAAGGTACGAATCAAGAAGATGAGAAAAATTACGATCAGAGAAAGCTCAATACACACCGTCAGATATATCTCCATAACGTTTGCTCACGGAACGCCGCTCCATGCTTGCTCGCTCATGGCTGTAGGCATTCATATATTTTCAATAGCCACGCTCCGCTGCTAGGGTTTCTTTCCTTTTCAGGGTTATTCCCTCATCATATCTAACCAATTGAGAAGCAACTAAAGGGGTAGATTTAGGGCCGTAATAAATCTGTTGTTATAGAGTATTTTCTCAGTCTGATACATGAATTGAGTCCTTGGGCTATGAATTTTCTGCCCTTGAAGTGTACTTTTCCGATGTATGTTTTTTTATCTTGGTTGACCAAAAAAAATATATTTTATAACTAATATTTCATATTTTATCATAAAAGTAAAATTTTACAGGAAACAGATATTAGAAACTTGATTTGAAAATTTAAAATTTTTTTAGACCTAGTTTTGAAATTTTCACAATATAACTTTTTTTATCTTTATATTTTTATTGAAAATCACATATGAAAAATAAATATTTGTATTTCTAAAAAGGAAATTGTATGCTTTAAAAAATAATAGCCATTCAACAAAAATTTGGAAAGAATACTATTATGACAAAAAAACATAATGTAATAAAATATATGATTTTGTTTATATTTGATAAATTAAATAAACAAATTTATCATGAATTTACAATGGAATGCAATTAATCTAAATCATCATAATCCGTTTAAATTTGTTCGAATTCTTAAACGTATAATAATTTATAGTTCAAAAATATAAATTAGAAATTTATAAAGATAATCTAAATTATAATATTAAATTTTTTTATTATTGAAATAATAACAATACAATATTGGTGTATTATAATTTTTTAGGTGTAAAATATGTGTTGAATATATACAATAGATCACCATCTGGAAAATAAATTAAAATTTAAAAAATATAATTATAAAATTCAATTTTTTTCAATAAAATATATATACTGCATATCTAATCGTTCATCAAACAAATTAATTTCCATATACATTAATTTTTTCACTAAAGAAAATCAATAAACATATTGTACATTATCCTTTTCCCATAATATTTGTCTGAATTATATATATACTCTTATATATATAATATATCATATAGATATAATTACTAATTGTCCCATATTTTGTTTTTATTTATATATAACATATAATTAGGTTGTATTTTTAACAGATAGGGAAAATTTATATAAACACAAAATTAAGGCATAGGAAAGAAAGTGACTGCACTTTGGAAAATTTAATGGGGAAAGATTTCCATAAACACATAACTAAGGCATAATGGAAAGACATTAAATTCTGTAACCTGCATTAGCATTAGATGGAAATTTCCTGTAAACAAATTTAAGGAAATTTTACATAACCTAGGAGGAGGAAAGAACGGAACGAAGCAACACAAGACACATTAAAGGCAGGTGGAGGGTCTTGTTGGAGGGATTTAAAACACACTCAAGATTTTCCAGCATTGCCGCGGGCCAAAAAGGCCCGTATAACGTGAGTTAAAAGGTTACAACGCGGGATCTCCCCTGCAGAATGCATACGGAGACGAGTTGGAGCCTTCCGGACAGACAGCTCTGCAGGCTCAAATTGAAAAGGAAACCTGCGAAATCACTTGCAAGAAACATGCGAAATTACATGTGAAAACATGCACAGCCACTTCGTCAAGACAAAAGCAGGCGGAGCAAGAAAGCTGGTCCGCAAAGCTTACGCGTGGCTGGGCAGGACAACCCCAGGTTATGAGTATTTGGCACGCTTACACGTGGCTGCTAGGTAGCCACTAGCTGCTGCAAAAAACAACCCCCAAGGTACCTAGTAGCCCAGTACTAATAGCTACCCTAGATTTCTTTTAACCCAATTACAACCCCCAAGGTACCTAGTAGCGCAGTACTAATAACTACCCTAGATTTCGTTTACCCCAACTACAACCCCCAAGGTACCTCGTAGCGCAGTACTAATAGCTACCCTAGATTTCGTTTACCCCAACTACAGGTCCAGGATTTCGTTTACCCTAACTCGAGATTTAATTTATCGGGAGTCCCATCCACGATTACCTTGCAACTCCAACTATCTAAATACTAATGTTACAAGAATTGCAGTGAGAGATGCGAGTTCAATCATTCGTCAGGTTTCATCAGTTAAATCACCAAATGCTTAACACGGTTTAATCACTCCTTGCTGCAAGTGCTTTAAGGTGTAGGCCGTGAGGGTCAAGATGATAGAAAAGGATTGTTGCCCGGGTGCCGCTTGAGAGCTTGGGCAGAGTACTTTAACAAATAAGAAACTGTAATAAAAGTTTATAAACATATCTTCATCCATTCGTTCATTTCTTCTCCTAGGATCATGAGTACTTTACCAAATAAGAAACTATGCAGTAAAATGTATAATGTGTACCTTGCATTGTTTGAAGCAGAAAATACAATGTTTGGCGCGAGGACCAGTGCACAATAAATAACAGCTGAGTTTTCCATCGCCTCCCAGGATTTGCTGGATCATCATTTGGTAGATTCCACGCGGTGACTCCCTGTGATTAAAATTGAACTTCAGGAATTCAGAAATTGAAAGTTAAATTCAAAGGAAAAAATTACGATTAGAGAAACCCTAATACACACCGTCGGATATGTTCCTATAACGTTTGCTCACAGAAGGCCACTCCATGCTCGCCCATGGCCACGCTCCGCTGCTACAGTTCTTTTTCCTCTCTCAGGGCTCACATACACATACATAACACATATCACAGAAAGACAAAAATACAAACATCCATACAGAGAGAAACGACTTAACACATTCACGACAGAACAACAAAAATACAAACACAATACAGAGACAAACACAACAATGAACACTACAAGCACGGGGAGGGCGTAGAGAAAAAACAAGAGGTGTACAGCCTTACTCCGACATATATAAGTAATTCAAAACACCATTGGATCCGCTTTTCCCATCATCTTTAAGCCGTTACGTTTGCTTTTTCCACGATGCGCATAAAAGTTTGCTTTTTCCCACCGATGAAGTATCCAACATTATCCACTAGCATGGAATTCAATTCAAAATCAGCCCTTGGATTGAAATGGTTGTTATCTTTTAGCTAAAAATAGTTAATGGAAAAAAGCAGAATGAAAGCGAACTGGAAAGCAAGTAATGTCATCCGCCCCTTTCCATTCCATGTCATTAAATCTTTCAACATCATGTTGATGATAATAGATACATATGGTGGCATGTGTCACCCCATACAATTTCAATAAATCTTCAACATTTACGGTGACATTAATTTATTATGGTGAACTATTTATTTAACTTTTAACTAGAGGTATTTAATTAAATATAGTTTATTCAATTAAATATAGGTATTCAATTAAACAAATTAATATTTTTATTTCAGTTTTCATCATTTTCCGGGAAAAAATAGGGGTTTTTAATATTCTAGCCATTTAGAAAAGGAAAAATCTCATCTTCTTAAAGTTTTTGAAAATAATGGTTGTATATTTTTAAAGAGCCCATAAACAATTGAGGGTTAAGCCTCATCGTGATGGTCCAATCTCTAAGGTGCAGCGCCTATTTATCTATTTCATGGACCATTGACGTGAAGAATAATGTTTCATCTACTTCCAAGCCCCTTAATACCATTAGAAATTCTCTCAGATCAGTTAAAGACCTTATTGACCCCAATGACATGAAAGGAGTCTACTAGATCCCATGAACATGCAGTTCCTACATTGCAGAGAACGAGGGCTTTATTAAACAAAGAATCAAAGAGCATGCAACTACATCAGGCACAAAATCTAGCTCATCAGCTCTTGCTGAGCATGTAGAGAAATAAGCACCATGTATCCATTGAGGATGTGAAGGTCATTGCTACAGTTGATCACTTCCACCATAGGAAGCTAAGAGAGGCTATTGAGATTGAAAAACATGCTATCAATCTCAATAGGTATGATAGGTGAAAATTGAGTAATAGCTAGATTGGGCTATTTCATCTTGATTTTCCCTTCTATTATTATTTTTTTTTAAGAAGTTGCGACCTTTATAATTTTATTTATAATTACTTGATTCATTTTTCTTTTATATAAAATAATAGAAATAATAAATAATAGTATTATTAATTTAATCTCACATATCTTATAAACAATTAATAAATATATATTTATTTAGATTATTCTATTTATTTAATTTATGAAATAACAAGGAGAGTTAATTTTGTATATTAATATTCAATAGTGTTTTTTGTTTTAATGACTTCCAATATTTTTTTAAATAAACGCTTTAAATATATCTATATAAATTTCATATTATAAAAAATTCATATCTTACTAATAGATAATTACGGCAATTTCATAGTTAGTTCTAATTAGAATAAAAATTATAAATATTATTTTATTAATTAAATAACTAATTTTTAATGGCCAGTTTCTAAGAGCTAATTCTGGACTCTGATGCATCCTTGCTATTTATTCATTAAGATTTATGGATTTTTTCACTTTTGTCCCCACATTAGTTGGTTCAAAAATTCTTTTTTCTTTTGCTTAAGCAAGAGTAGGTCCTTCTATTCAATTGAATCGGTAAAAACAAATTACATAAATTACAAAAAACCCAAAAGAGATGTGGGCCCTAGAGTTAACTAGCCACACAAAGTTTTGGGCTTTGAGCCAAAGGCTCCAAACCGAGCCAGGGGCCCGCAAACAAAACAACTAGTCCTTCATAATACTAACAATCACTAAGATCGTCTGATCTGCCTTCAGCAATCTGATGGACGTGGCTCCATATCGGAACAAAAACAAGCAACCTCTATAATTCATGAATGGGCCCCAATGAGAAAATTTAGACCACCATAAAAGGATTTCGAGTCCGCCAGGGGGGATAACTCTCGAGCAAGTAGTCTACCAAAAATCCACCAAAACCAATCTTGAAGCAAGAGCAGCACGAAAGATATCACTGCAACCGTACCCGAAATGAAATAAAGCCCTCGCATAAATTAAGTTCGGGTCCCACCAAACAACGCGACCATTTCTAATCGTTGATCCAAACCCCGAGATCCGACGAATGATAGAAATATCGCACTGCTTCATGGTGTCGATCTTTAGTGTGCGATGAGGGCGGCTTACCATACTGATTCCCCGCCACGTGTCAGAAGCTGAATGGGATCGCAAATTGCAGAAACCACTTCCTGCTTGAGAGGGGAGCGATCAAACAAATACCACTCAATGGATGGTTTTGTCTTCCAAGGAGGGGAAAGAGGAATACTACGGCTGCCGGAAAATCCCGGAGTCCCGTCCTTCAGCAACAGGTCCGGGTTCCTCAACCCGAAACCGAACCTGAACTTAACACCCAAAAATCTGAGAAACCCATCCACCATACACTAGGGATTTTTGAAGATGGAATTACTCATGTTGCTGAGACCGACCAATGCCTGCCTTTCACCAAAGATTTGCCTGACCAAAATTAGGGAAACATACAGAGGCCAAATCATAGAGAACTTGCTTCTATAGTTTTGTTTCTATACACTTCTCTATCTTCTTCTACTTGAGTGTGACAGAGAATTTTCAGACTGCCCTGAGGCACTACTTGCCACCCCATTGAAACTTTGTGTTCCTTACAGTTCACACCTTGGTTTGCGAGTATATCTACTAGTTTGTTGGCCTGTCTGCGTACGTAATTAAATCTTACCGTACGTAGTCCCTAAAGGTGACCCTGAATTCTTTGGAAGACCTGGATTAATCTCCAGTGATCAAAGACTTTCTCTTGTTCTGTTCCACAACTAATTCTTTTGACCAAGTTAATGACTAACTCAGAGTCACTTCTATCACCACATTTAAGAAGTTGTCTTGCTTTAGAAAATCTAAACATTGCTTCAGAGCCATTAGTTCCACCATATCATTGGTAGCTTTTCCTAAATGACCATGGAAAAGGAAGAGAATACTACCATCTTCATCTCGCAGAACCCCTCCAAAACCCGCAGATCCTAGATTATCTTTTGAAGCTCCATATATATTGTATTTCAAAAACCCTTTCAGGGGAGGATGCCAGAACTCCTTTTTAGTTTCTTTTAGGAAAACTTTCCTATTCAGGCCTTGTGGAATGATCCTCTGCATACCCAACTGCCTTAGAATTTTCTTATCAGCCTCTGAGGGATGATTATTAGGGATATTTCTCACTGTGGTGCCAACCATTTCCTTAAGCTGTTTTAAGATCTGCTCAAACAGGCAAAGAGAAGGATTTTTTTCATTTTTGAAAATTCTCTTGTTTCTTTCCTTCCAGACGCTCCATATAATGAAGCTTGGCATGAAAGCCCAAGCATAGTTAAGAACCTCATTGTCTGAAAAATTTCTTCTGCAATTGCTCAGAGTATTGATGATACTCTTTTTGTCCCTATCGATCTTTTGGAAAATGGTGGCAAATGTATCCCATAACCTAGAAGTGAAAGTGCAGTTGTTGAGAAGATGTTCCATGGTTTCCTCTTGGGCTTCACAAAGCTGGCATTTGGAAGGCCCCAGAAAACCCCTTTTCCGGATATTGTCCCAAGTCAAGATCTTCTTATGATACACTAGCCACATGAAGAGTTTGATCTTCATCCACCCTTGGTGTCTCCATAGGTTCAGCCAAATTTTGTCCTGAGCATGGGACTCCAACTCCAGGAGAAAACCTTTAGCCTCTTTGATATTAAAGATGCTTTTTTTTTATTGTTGCCCCATCTTAGTTGGTCCTGCCCCTCAATAACTAAAATAATCCTTTGTTCTAGTATTCTCATGAGTGCCTCTGCTTTTGTTTTCATGGGTCTATCATCCCTGCAATCTATGTTTCTCCAAGTTCTCCATTTTCCTAAATTGGTAGTGTGATCCCAAGTATATTTTACTTTTATTAATCCTTGGTTATCTGTCTCATGCTTAAGGTCCAAAAATTCTTCTTTTAACAATGTTGGTTCTTGTTGCCATTTATCCTCCCAGAATAGTGCTAGATTACCCTCTCTAATTTCCCAAAAATTGTCTCTTTGTACTAAGCTTATGTTCTCCCAGGCCTTGTTCCAGGTGGATGAGCCCCTTATATTTCCAGACATCCTTATGAGATCAGTGTAATGCCAGGATCTGACATATTTTTCTTTCCAAATACTTGCCCATTGAGCCTTTGGATCTTTAACCCAATGCCACCAAAGTTTGGCCCCTAGAATGTTGCTAAGTATCTCCTAATCATCCAAGCCTAGGCCTCCTCGGTTCTTGGGTTTACAAATCTTTTCCCAAGAGACTAAGGCCATTTCTTTCTATTCTCCTCCTTGCCCCAGAGAAAATCCCCTTTGGATGTTTCTGAATTGTTGTAGAACTCCTTTTGGAGCTGGGAGAGCTAATAGCATAAAAACTGGGAAAGATTGGAGCACCGATTTTGCTAGCACCAATCTCCCTCCCAGATTTAAAGATCTGATGGTCCATTTCCTCACTTTGTCCTGCATCTTATTGATCAATAGTTCCCAAATGCTCTTATGCAAAGGTTTTCCAATTAGAGGCACTCCTAGATACTTGGAAGGGAGGAAATCCCTTTGAAAGCCTAGAATTCTGGAGATGTTCCTCTGAATAGCAATATTGGTATTAAAGAAAAATATTTTTGATTTAGAAAGATTAATTTCCATACCTGTAGCAATGGCAAAGTCATTTAGAATTTGTTTGTACGCTAAAGCCTCCTTGACTGTGGGGATATCTTGTAACAAAGTGTCATCAACAAATTGTTGTTGAGTCAAAACCTGTCCATTCTCCATTAGTTGAAGTCCCTGGATTTTGCCCGTCACTCTAGCATGCTTGATAGATAGACCCAGTCCTTCCATCATGAGGATGAAGAGAAAGGGTTAGAGTGGATCTCCCTGTCTGAGGCCTCTTTAAGGAAGAAAAATCTCAGAGGGAGAGCCATTAACCAGAATTGAAAAGCTAGAAGACATCACAAGGTCCATGATCCATCTGACCCATTTATGATCAAAACCAAACACAGTTAGTACTTTCCTGATGTAAGCCCAGTTCACTTTGTCATATGCTTTGGCTATGTCCAGTTGCATGATCATTCCAACTTTCTTCTTGCTAGTTAAGGAGTGAACCACCTCATGAGCTTGAATGATGTTGTCTAGAACCTGTTTGCCTTCTACATATTCGGTCTGTTCCCTAGAGAAGGAAGCAAAGGTTTGAGTCTATTGGCCACTACCTTGGATATTGTCTTGTAGACCACATTACATAAAGCAATGGGTTTATACCTTTTTGGAGTTTGAGCATTTTCCTATTTTGGTATCAAGGACATGAAGGAGGTATTGAGCGCCTTCAAGATAGTCTTGTTCAACCTGGAATCCTCCACAACCCTCAAAATATCATGTTTAACAATATTCCAGCAGACTTTAAAGAAATCCACATTGAAGCCATCTGGGCCCAATGCTTTGCCATTCTGCATTTCTTTGAGGACTTCACTAACCTCCTTTTCAGTCATTGATCTGTTAAGGTTGAAATTTTCCTCTCCAGACACCAGCTTAGGAATATGACTAGTCAAGTCCCTAATGTAATGTTGTCTTTTTGGGTTATTTTCCTGAGCTATGCCTCGGAAGTGCTGGACCAACACAGCTTCAATGTCCTCGTGCGATTGCTGAATCTTCCCATTCTCATTCTTAATCGACGAGATCCTGTTGTGAGCTCTATTGGCCATAGTGGATCTATGGAAAAATTTGGTATAGCGTTCTCCCTCTTTTAGCCATTGAACTCTGGATTTTTGTCTCCAAAATATTTCCTCTTGTTTACACAAGTTATCCCATTCTTGATGATGTTTCTCGACTTGATCATTTTTGTCTTTGTCAAAGCCCTTCTTGATCATGACTTGGTTGAGTTCCTGCATTTTGTTTTCAACAGATTTATTTTCAACAAAAATGTTGCCAAAGTCATTCTTGTTCCAGTGTTTTAGTCTCATCTTGATGTGCTTTAATCTTTTGTGCAGAAGGAACATTCTTGTTCCTTGAATCTGCAAATATTCCATCCACCATTTTTCAATATTGCTCATAAATTCTAGGTGTGAGAGCCATATATTATCAAATCTAAAAGGTCTATTTCGAGGGGTCCCTATGCCCTGAATCTCCATTTGAACCGGCCAGTGATCTGAACCTCCAAAGGGAAGAACCCTCGTTATTATTTCCTTGTCTATTATTATGAGGTCCTTCGAAATCATGAATCTGTCTAACTTGGAGGCTACATGAGACTCTCCTCCTCTTTTATTATTCCATGTAAAGCATCCATTGTTTGTCTCCATATCCACTAACTTCATATTATCTGTAAAGGTTTGAAAGGCCAAAGAGTCTGTATTTAGCGCTCTGATTCCCCCTTCTTCTTTTTTCTGAAAGAGATTTAATCATATTAAATTCCCCTCCTATAATCCAAGGTATCCCTGCATGTCTATCCCTGAGATCCATAAGGGATTCTATGAACTTGAGTTTTTCATCTATCCTTTGAGGGCCATAAACATTCGTGACAAGATAGGTTTCCTTATCTCCAACAGGCTGAATGACAACTGATAAATAATTCCTGGATGCTTCAACATCTATTATGCCTATTCTTTGAGGATTCCAGAGAGGGAGAATACCTCCTGATGAATTCTCTGCCTTAACTTCTAGAAACTCAAATCTACTAAGCCATTTGCTATGTATTTGTCTTAACTTTTGGATGGAACATTTTGTTTCCTGGATAAAAATTATATCTG
>APFE031332398.1:0-13045 GCA_000404065.3 Pinus taeda
CCAATTTTTAAAGGATAACACCACTTTGGTGCAAAATCGAATGAAACAACAGGTAGATCAACATCATAGTGAATTTTTTTTTGATGTAGGTGATTGGGTATTTTTACTGCTACATCTCAAGCAAGCTATTTATGAGAAGGAAATGTTGGCAATACTACATGCACTTAAAAAATGGCGACCTTACGAAATGGGAAGACTCTTCAAGGATGAGGATGTGGAAGAATTGTTGTGTTCTATTTCTATTATCCAACCAGATTGGATAAACAAAGCAAGGGATTAATGGAAGAAGGACAAAGAAGTATGGCCACTTATTCAAAAGTTGCAAAAGATCCCAATTCAAACAATATTGCCAGAAATTGAAGAGGAAGGAAAAACCATATTGGAACCTGGAGCAGTCACAGAAACAAGAACCCGACAGCTACGAAATCGATCAATTTCAGAGTATCTCATCAAGTGGAAGAATTTACCCACTAAATATTCCATATGGGAGGACAATAATTTTATACAGAAGCATCAAGAACTACTCAAGTGTTGAGGAAAACACTTTTTGAAGGAGAGGGGCATGTTAGGCCACTATACTACTAGTGTAACCCCTTATTGTTATTAGTACAACCCACTTATTATATTGATGTACCGATGTAGTGCCCATACTGTTACTATTGTGCCCCATAGAAGCCCACTATTGTTATTATTGTGCCCTTACATTATTATTGTTATGTAGTCTCTGATTATGTTATAACCCCTTAGAGTCCTATATATAGAGAGGAGGTCTTTTCATTTGAATTATTGAAGAATTGTTCATTTATGTAATGTAAAGGTGGTTGTCCCCTCGAAGAGGCTGAATTATAAGGAGTTGATCTATCTTTTCTATCTTTTCTTGAGTTGGTTTCATAACATTTTGTTTTCTACTATTCCTTTTTATGGAGGAACAACACTTGCATTTTTTGTTGTTCCTTTTTCGAAAAACATAGCATTTTTGTATTATTTTGCCTGCGCTTGTTTTCTTTGTTGATATTCTTCTTAGTGCACAACAATTTCGAGTATTTCTTTCTTTTTGCTTGCGATTTTGTATATAGCACTTGCTTTATCTTTTTAGTTTTTGTTTGTGTGTTTTATCATTCAGATCACTTTTGAAACAGAGCTATACACTTATGTAATGAATATGAGAACTATATGATACTGAAATCAATAAACTATAGAAAAATTGCTACCTTTACAAGAATTTGCTCTTAATTGATAAGAGAAAAGAGGAAAGGACACAACTATTGATTATCTTGCTGTCACTGTTCTACTAATACCAATATGGTTGGTTATCTTTTATCATGGTCGTTCCTTCTAAAATCTCATAATCCTCTTTGATCATTATTAAAGAATAAAAATGAAGGGCATATTTTTCTATTGAGATGTCAAGACTTCTTCCACCATCGCTACTCTTAAGGAGTGTTGAACCACCCTTTGTGTATAAATATGGGAAATTACTTTATAAAAAGGAAAAATAATAAAAAGAAAAACGTTTATATAATTTGCTAACATGGTTTGTCAATGAAGGATAGGGGGTCTCATTGGGAGCGAGCCTACCATGATCATAAGGAAGAAAGTGAAGTGGCATTCCCATTATGGTCACCACACCAGGGATATAATCCAAGAGGCACATTAGAGAAAAGAAAAATTCCTTGGAACAAGAGGTCTCATCACAAGCCGGCCTGCCCACCTTTCACTCCTTCCTAGTGAATGGCATTATGATTTATCTAGTTACCAAGCCAACATAATGGCCTCCATTTTGACATTCCACAGCACCTTCCTAAGTATACACAAAGGATCATGGTTCCATGGGTAAAATAAACAACTCTGTCAAGGTTATGGACTTCTGTGGGAAACAGAGCTTTGTTGATTGTATTGAGGTCACATTCTTTATACACCATGTTAGAGTCGGTCTGGTCAGTCCTCCGTCAGAGATCAAAACTCTTTATGCATTTCATTTTTAGGTGTCCCGCTCCTTTCAACCAGCTGCATTTCACTAGGGGCATGGCATAATCTAACGGAGAAGGTCATGGTAGTCATTCCCCCTCATGTCTAGCTCCTGCTGGCTCAGGTCTTTTGTCAATAATCATCAAAGTCCATGACAGTCAAGGTCTGGTCCTTTAAAGGACAAAAGTCATTTTCTATGTCTAGGTCTAGGGATTCATCAATTTGGTCTTTGAACATGTCCAGTAAAGCCATGCACGCCAGAGTGAGGCCCTTACACAATTATGATTCAGAGAGATTCATCGTCATGTGAATAGACTTCGACTCTTCTTCAAAACTCTGTTTTGAAGAAAAGTAAAACAGTGTCATTTATGACAAAATTTTCAAAAAAGTCTTCAGTTGATTTCTTCAGATGCAGTAATGGTTTCCGTGGCCAAATGTCCCGTCGTGCAATCCCTATGAAGAGTGCCAAAAATTTCATCATTTGAGCTAAAATTTCAAAGGGAAAGTGAAAATCAGTGTGTTTTAAAGATAGTGAAAAAAGTGCAAAACACAACATTAGAAAAATGGGTTTTCAAGGAAGCAAAAATTAAACCCATCTCTTCCAAGGCTATATATACAATTTTTTGCCCAAATCAAAGGCATTGTGCTATTACAAGCCTTGGAGAAAAGTTGCAAGGGTGTGAGTGTGCAATTGTGATCATTTGAGTGAGTTGGAGGTGGTTTTAGAGGGCGCGGCGCACACAGAGCCTACCCACAGTTGAAATTTTCCAAAGGTGCAGTGCATACCCAGGGTGCGATGCACTGGGCTTTGTGTTTGGTGCACACAGACAAAGGGCCAAAACAAGTGCCCAATAACTTCCAAATTTTGGTGAAGCCTATCAAATTGAGAGGTAGGCCTGATAACATCACTTTCTCATCAAATTTTATCAATGATATGGTGTTTATAGAGATGTTTTAATGTCACCAAAATGCATAAAATCAACTGTAAGAAATCACCAAGAAAAATGATGGCTAGGGTTGCAAGAGTGTGTTGTTAGTGCGAAGGTTCCTTTCCACCCATCATTTCCCCTCCACCTATCATTTTTTCCCATCCTCCCTTTCTCATTTTTCCTAATACCGCTGCCCTAAGCTACTACCAAACTCTCTCCCCTATCCCTCCACTATTTAGTCAACATGACACCCCAAACGCTACCCTCTCAAAAACCCAAAACTCCTCCCATATCCCTAAGAAATTTCTCTCTATAATCCCTATTCGCATTAAAACACTCCCTTCCTAATACTCCCTATTTCATTGTTCCCCTTGGTAACAGATATCACAAAGGCACCCAACCTTACACCATCACCAAACGGTAGCCTAATCATAGTCCATATCACAGTCATGACATCACAAAATTCGTCAGAGTATGAGATGGAGACACAAAGTGACTCATCCTCAGAAGAGCAGGCTCCTAGGAGACACCACAAGAGTGGCAAACATGTGAGGGATGAACCCACTACCCTCCCTGAGTTACAAGCATGCCCTCTTGCCATGTCATGTTTCCAGCACCTAGCATGTTTCGAATTTTGTCAAAGGGTGTCAAATGTTAGAGTTCATCATGAGTTGGCCCATTTATTTGTGCTTATCCTAATGGAGGTCAGTCTATCTTGGTCGGGGTCACTTTCACATTGACACCTGAAGCAATATCAGTGGCAACAGGTATACCAAATGTTGGAGAATAGTGGCATAAGAAGAAGAAGGTGGATAGGCAACACTATGAGCCTTACATCAAGGCTAGATTTTGGAGCCAACTCACCAGAGTCTTTCCCTTGAGATACTTGAAAGATGAGTATGCCCCACTCATGAGACTGATCATGAAATACTTCAGCTGTATGCCTATCATGTCTGATTGCTCATGCACTTCAACAGGGTGAGGATGATGAACCTCCCGTTTTCCATATGTAGGAACATAGAGAGGATGAACACCTTCATGCTCCATAAGACCCCATCAGCAACAGCTTAACAGTGTGTTTCAGTTTTCTCTTATCCACATTTTGGTAGATCACCAGTTTGGATTGCAGGGCATTTCTTAGGAGGATTTCATCTCCCGTGATTTCGTTAGCACATCACAAGTACTATCAGAGCCAGAGCAAAAGATGGGTGGTCCTTCTCATCAACATGAGCACCATGAGACCACTACCATGCTAGTTTTTGTTACATATCAGAGAGGCAGTAGACACTTGTTTGCAGCAACAAATTGAGTGTTATCTCCACCCATGGTGGAAGGGGCCTCGCTTCTGGCATCAGTGACACAGGTACTGGACAAGGGTAAGAAGCCTGTGCATGATGAGGGGCCATCAGGTGTGTAGGAGACTAATGTCATCCTCATTCAGGATGATGAGGCAAATGCAGAAAATGCCAAACTTAGGATGACCATTTAGGAGTAGGACACGGAGATCCAAGACTTGATACTCAATGTGGAGAGGGCCAGATGGATCATCAAGTACCTAGACTAGAGGAACAAGCAGCTTGAGGACCAACATGCAATCATGGAGCTGCAAAGCATCCGTGAGAATAGAAAAGCTGCCGAGGGGAGGAGGATCGAGCTCACTACCTTGGAGCAACAGATCAACAACGACCGTGAGTCTTGGTTAGAGCGGGTCAATCTACACCTAGAGAGACTACTGGAGAAGGTCAATAGGGACAAAACCATATTGAGTAGGATGGCTTGTCATTACAGGGCACAGAACATGAGCGCAAAGGCTTGAACAAGGAGCTTGAAGGCCAAACTGAGCACAACAACAAAAGAAGAAAAAGAGTAAGATCAACTTTGAATCTTGGCCAAAGCTTCTATGGCCCAGCATAGTGACTCTTAGAGAACGTCCAGCCCAAATTTCAAGAAATGTGAGACAATTTTGGTCACATGGAAATTTTTTGGCACAAACACAGGTTTTTTCTCTATACGCGTCACGCCGCCGACGTGATGCGTAGGATTGTGAGCTCCAAATGAGAAATGGTTTGCATTTTTGTATTCAGCCAGAAAAATCATGACTACTAGCACAAAGGCAAGAAATTTGGGCATGATTTGAGTCTTGAGGATGTCAAAAACACCCAAAAAATGGCCTCACTGCTCCTATTTTGATACATAGGATGCAGTCTTGGGAGAATGAAGATTTTGAGGGGCAAATGAGCTTCAAATTCAAAAATTCCACTTGGGTTGGAAAGTAGATAAGGCAAGATTTCCAGCAAGGAAACTTGGGCACATTTTCAACACCTGAAAGTTCCTCAAAACTAGCCTCAAATTGGCGCAGCCCATACCGAAAAGGGCGCGGTGCATATAGGAGAAAAGGCCCAAATTGCCTCTATTTCGGGAAATTTCGCTTCGTGACTTTTCATAAGTGGGCCCCCTAATCTACATTTCATTTTCTTGGCACCGAAGGTGGCATTTAAAGTATTTTCAATCCATATGGGCATCTATCCAAGTGGCAAAGGAAGGCAAAGGGTCACCCAAGCCATTTGTCATGTTTGTGGCGCTTCACCTATAGCTGATGTTTGGCTCTCCACCTCAATTTTGTAATGATTCAAGTAACTCCCCAACCCTTGGGCATTCTATCTCTTCATGGCACATTCTATATATTGTATTCAAACCATTTTCAAAGGGTTGGTTGGCTTGTAACTTCTGGGAGACTGTGGGAAGGAAATTTTGTTCCTGCATTATATATTTTTTATAAAGGATTAATGAAAGGTAGTGGCTCTGTTTCACAAGATTCATGTGGTTTTGAGTGTAGCAAATGTGTCTCTTATGTTTCATATGTATCTTGTTATGTTTCATAGTTCATTTCATATTCATTTCCAATGAAGTTTTCTAAGTTAGCTAAGGTAGAATTAAATTTTATTGCTCTGCTTGTGGGAAAACTTCATGTTTAGTGTTCATTGTTCTGTTCAAAAGGATTCATGTTGTGCATGCCCTTTTCACCCTCTTAATCAATCTCTGCATTTTGCACTATGTTAAACTAAATTTCTAGGCTTTCCGCCTATCTTGCCTCATGAAGTAATCCGTGCCTTTATATTAAATTCTCTATTCATTGAGGTTCATTGGTCCCATACCATCCCTGAAACACAGTCGTCCATAAAAATCACTTCTTGTATCCATATTCACTTACTAGCCTAAGATAAATAGTTCATTGTAAGTCATCTCAGGAGATTTCATTTATCTATCCACTGAGTTCTGACTCGGAGAGAGCCCCCTCTTGTTCTGGTAGGGCTAGCTACAAAACTGAGCTTGGTTTGTGGTTACCCTAAATTTTGCCTTCATTCAGCCTAAGGCAGATTTAGGTGCTAACACACCAATAACACTTATGAATCCCTTCTTCTACCTTTGTAAGGGATCAAATAAGATTATGAACATAATTATTTCAAACATCTAATACATGAAATCTATTACAATCAATCATGATGGAAAGAGTTGATTGTGACTGTACCGAACTTTTTGTGCACGTCAGCTATCCTATCCTCCAAATATTGCATCATATCTTGATGTTTTTTTATTTATTAAGCGATTCTATAATATAACTTGATTTTGGCAATCCACTTGTTCTTGTAAACATGGAATCTCGGTATACGCTGCTCCTTTTTGACTCTATATCATGTTAGTCTAGCACGTCGCTCCCTCATTTGACAGCCCAGGATGGCCTATCACATTGCAGGGAGAGTAGGTGACCTCATAACTCACTGGCATAAGGGTTAGTTGATCATTTAGAGAACTTTTACTTGGGAATAGCAAGGCTTAACTGTACATCATTTTCCAATTTGCATGGCTTGTTGTTTCAAAATTATTTTTGCATTATGCTCCGCAACAAATAATAGTAATTTGAAATATAAATAGATGTTCTATTTAGTCATTTTCTCTATGGTTTCTAACAGCTTGAACAACCTACTATTCCATTCCCATCTCTATGTTTTTATAGTTTGCTAAGCATGAGAGGAAGATCAATTCGTAGAGAACCATAGGTGTTGATAGTCTCTGATGGCGCACTAGAAATCCTAACAAGGGCATGATGGATAGCTTATATCAATCGTCTGCAACAATCCAACAAGACCGTGGCAATTGAATTTTTGCAGAACCTGCAGGAATATCACTCCATGGTAAGAGGGAGACAGATAGGAGTCACCGACGACATAATTGCAAAAGTTTCGGGACTGTCAGCCGCTAGATCTATGTGGACTTTGAAGAAGATGAGACTGTGTGATGCCATCAAAATCTTCTAAGCTGAAGAACAGAACCTGACTCGAAGTGGAAAGGGAGTTCTAGTAGCAGCCTTGGGAGAACCATCAGGAGAATTGGCAAAGATCATTCAGAATTACATTACCTATGAAGGCCGAAAAGACATGGTAAGACCACACCACCTTAAGCTTTTAGCTGTATTAAAACAGAAATGCACTGTGAATTTTCCTGCATTTTTAAATTCTTTACTACATGATGTTTCCCGAAGCATCAAGAAATATCGCCACATAGAATCAGTAGTAAGTCATCACGGGTTGACATGATTGATAGTTATATATAGTCTTTCTCAGCAACAGAGCAACTGGGAAGAACTAATATTTACAATAGATGGGGGATTGGCTTTGCTAGCCCCCAAATGAAAGCATATTGCAAGTATATCAAATAGACAATTGAAATGGAGGAAATCCATCAGATTGGCATGGATCAGAGGGAGGCTAGAAAATCCCTAAGGGAACACCAGTTAACTGGTGGAAGTAGTTGATTAAGGGGATGATCAACCCCCACAATTGGAAGGAGGAGAGAATGAAAGAGAATTGAATGATGAGGGAGAAACAGAGGGAGAGACCGAACAATCTGGTCAGGCTAAAGAAGAAACAAAGCAATGTGAGGAAAGCCCGTTGCAAAATCCGCTGTGAGAGGATGAATTGGCCTAGATTTTGGCCAACATGGGAGAATATACTCAACCTTTCAGCCCATTAAACCTCCACACCAAAGAAGAGTCATAGGAGCACTCTATTCACGATAAGAGTGCATCCGAAGAGTTATGTGATAAGGAAGAAGAAGAAGATAATCACTCCAACCATGATGAGAGTGCATCTAGAGAGAAAAGTGATGAAGATCAAGAAGAGGAACAATTTGTTCCAAGTTAGAATACACCAGAAGAATTTGACGAGGAAGAGAGGGGGGAAGGAGAAGTTACCCAGGAAATTGTAGAGGAAGCTAGGGTTTCTACCCTTGCACAACCCGATGAGTAGAATAATGAAGAGGCACCGCAAGGGAAAAATCAAGAAATTTGTCAAGGAGAAATTCTAGGCCCAAGCATGTGAATGGTTATTCCTTCCAATAAAATGGAGGAAATCAAAAGACTACAAAGGGAACAATAAAGAATGCTTAATGTAATTTTGCGAGTTCAACAACAAATCAGGATTCTGAAGATGGGGAAGAGAGTAAAAAGGACCTCAATGGGAAGGCATGCAACCACTCCAGCGAAACCCCTTAAGAAAAAGGTTAAAAGGAATCAAGTCTAGCCTACCATTTGAAATCAAAAGGAACAACATTCAGATGTTACCCATGTCGAAATTCAAATAGATGACATAACGGCTTGTGACAAAGAAATTTAGACAGAGGCACAATCCTCTGAAGGAATTCAAAACATAATCACGGAATGACGCAATAAGAAGATTCAAGTGAAACTCCAGCCTACAACTACTATGTGGGATACTGACCCGAGGACAGTAATCCTACGAGAGGGTTTGATGCAAGCTCAACAAGCAGTATAAAAACTTACAGAACAAACTGTCTCCCGAGGAAAGTATGAAGAATTACAACAGCAGCTAAGGAATGTCAATTTATCTGAAAGTCGGGCTTTTGAAGGATGGCGAAAGGAAGAAGAAAGAGTCGCAAAGATAACTCATAGGCTAGATGTAGTTATCAGCCAAATGGATACCTTATGCTCTTTGTACACTGAAATCCTAGCATGTAGAGTGCCTGCTAAGAATTATGCTTTGTTTTTAATGGAAAGATATTTTCAATTGAAAATTAAGGCTGTCAAAGCAGGAGGCCCTATAGAAATAAACATTATTGATGATTTCATAAATTGTTGTGAGCACTATGGGGTAAAGTTTCAGAGATTAATATGTGAGTTCTATTTGTAGAACCTTGTGTTAAATCAAGAAACAGAGCAGAACCCCGGCCCTTTCGTTGGGGATATTCAACTACAGGCATTTATTTCATTTGGAGTTAATCAAATAAAATGGCTTAAAGCCTATAATGCCTTCCAAAGACAAGAAAACGGATTAGACTTATGGGTAAGAGTTGAGCCTAGAGATCCATTACAGTTATCGAATAAACATAGGAACCTCATGAGGACTCCACGTGTGATTGAAGAATTAGGACCCATTCATACAACAATCAATCAACAAGGGATAGAATGCTTTTTTACCATCAAAGAGCTTACCGTTGTAGCTGCTAAATTTTGACATTAGACTTCTAATCCAAATATCCAACACAAGGAACCATTTAATTATGAGAACTTTAACTTAGTTGCTGATCGCTTGGGTCTCTATGGTGATCTTATTTTGAGGGACGAGCCATCTTGGTTAGGCTATAGGTTCTGAAGTCTAGTCATTTGGCATCCCGTACCAAGATACCAAGCCTTATATGAAATGCTTGAGGGCTAGACAGGACATCGTTTTGAGCACCTAGCTAGGCATCATGGCTGTAGACCTCCTCATGAGATCTCGTCTCTAGCCTACTCCCTCACTGCCTTGCATGTCAACTACAATGTTTTCATGAGGCCATGAAAAAGGGTAAGGAGGGTGCTGTGTTGGGCACTAGAAAAGGTATGTTATTTTCATTTACCTTGTTATCTTTTCTTCAAAATTCATAACCTTTTCACATCATGAGGTAGGCATATGACAAAAGAATATGATAAAATCTAGAAGGTTTATATTTAATATGAAATAACTAATAATTACCATTTTTCTATGTAGAAAGAGGAGAAAACGTGGGAATGTCATCCAAAAGGAAAGAACGAGACCAAGTTAATTGCTGTCCCTTTGGTAGGGAACCGTGTTCAAACAAGGCGATCCAAATTGTAGCATAACAACTAGAAAAAGGAAAAGGAGATCTCCAACCGGTGCAAAAGAAGAAGAGGATAACTGCAAATTAATAGCTTGATGAATCCCTCAGGATCCTTTGATCCTAAGGTATCACTATCTTAACAATCCTCTACATTGTTGATATTGCCACTTGGCTGTTATAAGAAGGGGTAGCACTGTTAGCTTGGGAGGAGAGAGAAAACTATTGTTACTTTTATGAAATTTTCCTTGGTGCTTGAACTTTGATCATCAACTCTATTTGAAGAGTGATTCATTGTAACTCTGTTTCATGTTTTAATATAAAACCCTAGTTATTGTTCTATTGTTGATTCTAGAGTAGCCTTAAGCATTGAGTCCCTGGAGGCTAAGGGCCTGGCCATGGTGGATCACTTTCTCCTATATCATATTTCTGATTCATGTGTGGTTTGATTGCTTTCAATTACTCTATCCAGTGATCTGACACACTTTACTATTTTACATATCAGCTCTGTTATATACAATTGATTAAATACCATTGTTATTTGCAACAAGAATGCTATATTATCATTCTAAATATGTATCACATTATTGTTCCTTTTGACAATTGATATAACATTGCTATTCCTTACAGATTTCCATTCGATTACAGATTAACCGCGGTGTATGTTCCTAAATCAATACAACTGTATGATTTATTCTTAAATTGTGATTGTTGTTCCATTACAATTGATGTTACTTTATAGCTGTGATTCATGCATATTGTATCGAAGCTTAGATTACTGTTCCTTTTAATGATAAGTGTGCCGCGTGCTTAACTTGGGTAGTTGTACATTTAGATTTGAGTCATTGTTCTAGACTTTATTTTTGATAATCTGCTATTCCATTTCTGTTTGTTGTTCAATTCAAAGGTTGTTACTTAATTCTTGTAGATTATAATTATTGATGCATTCATTTACATAAGTTAAAGTTTTTTTTTTCTGTCTAAGCGAGTGGTTTGAGTCTAGAAGAAAGGTACCCCACCTTTCCCTCTTTCTATTCTTTTGCTCTGTCCAATCGGTCTAACCAATTCTCTAGTGGAAGAGTAATAATACAGTTCAATCCTATTTATAGAGGTAGTTTATGTTCCATTTCTTGTCATTCAAATATCATCATTGCTTTGGTGTGCAAAAGGTCTGAGACTGTAGCGAACATCGGCATACACTGTCTAGTTCCCAATTTGATGATCCTTCCTTTGAGTGCCTTCTTGATTGCATCAGTTTACAAAGGGAAGAGTTACCATTACTGTACCTGTTAGGCCCATATACTACTAGTGTAACCCCTTATTATTATTAGTACAACCCACTTATTATATTGGTGTACCCATGTAGTGTCCATATTGTTACTATTGTGCCCCATAGAAGCCCAGTATTGTTATTATTGTGCCCTTACATTATTATTGTTATGTAGGCTCTGATTATGTTATGAACCCTTAGACTCCTATATATAGAGAGGATGTCTTTTCATTTGAATCATCCAAGAATTTTTCCTTTATGTAATGTAAAGGAGGTTGCCCCCTCGAAGAGGCTGAATTCTAAGGCATTGATCTCTCTTTTCTATCTTTTCTTCAGCTAGTTTTATAACATTTGGTATCAGTGCTTTGGATTCTAGGGTTTCGCTGCTCCAAACAGGTCATCGTGGCATTCCCGCTGTAATTTATTTTCTTTGACGTTTTAGAAGTCCAAAAAAAACCCATTTGAGAAGACATCGCGCTAAATCTCCAGTCCGAATTTTAGATCTTTTTATACCATATTTTCGGAAATATGAACTGAGGAATTTTGTCCTTTTGCAGAATCATGAATTACACTCAAAATAGGTGACCTAGGTAAAATTGTCATAACTTTCTCTCTGAGCATCAGATTAAAATTTCATCAGAAGTTACAAAAAGAGGACGGACTATAGTTTCTTGTATATATTTTTTAGAGGAAAAGGTGAAAACAGGGACACGTGGCACGCCATACAAGTTCTCTCTACTGAATTAGTATATAATTAGGTCATTGTGGGCGATTTGGCATAACTCTTTATTGGAGAATCCAATTGGGGTTCGACTGGTGGCATTAGAAACAGGACGCAGAGGAACACTACAGGTCATAGTTTCAAAACTTAAAGATCTTAAAGTACAAAGTTATAGCCATTTCAAGATAGAGCTCCTGAAATCAAGAAAAAGCAAGATGAGGAAGTTTGATGGCAAGGATCCGGTAAATTGGATACGTCAGATGGAGCAATATTTTGATCTACAAGGTGTACAACTATTACAAAAGTTATCTATTACATCTTCATACTTAGAACCGGATCAATTTTTATGGTATAAAGGGCTTTGTTCTCGTAAAAAACTTGTTACGTGGTCAATTTTCACGGAGGAAATGATAGCACATTATGAGGATACAAAGACCAACACCTTCTTTAGAGCAACACCACAACAATTGGAAATAGTGAAAGGGCTTTCTTACATATTTGAAAGTAAAATTATGGCAACAAGGAAGTCTACCCCTCACAACTATAAAGATGGAAGTGTTGTTTCTCCTAGCCTTCCACAACCTACAAGGGTTACACCAAAACAATTGGAAGAAAAAAGAGAAAAAGGGCTTTGTTACAATTGTGATAGCAAATGCACTAAAGGTCATAAGTGTGTTGAGAAGAAATTATTTTACATAGATTATGAAGAATAGGAAGAAAATGATAAAGAAACATCAAAAGAAGAGGATATACGCCAGGACCCCACCCCAGAGAAAGAAGAAATGAATCAGACCATATCTTGTAAAGCATTGGCAATAATTACCACTCCTCAAACTCTCAAGATAGAAAGGACATATCAAGAAGAAAAAGGTGCAAGAAGTGAAAGATAACATCAAGAAAGAAGAAATGAATCCAACCATATCTTGCAATTCATTGGTCGAAATTACCACTCCTCAAACTATCAAGATAGAAGGACATATCAAGAAGAAAATTGTTCAAGAAGTGAAAGATCACATCGAGCATCAA
>APFE031332405.1:0-11453 GCA_000404065.3 Pinus taeda
TCCAATAGTGAGTAGGGTCTTCTTAGTAACCTCGAGAGTTTTTGAGAATTTCTGTAGGATTTGTGGTATGATTTTCTTGCGAGGTTGTATTGACAATATTATTAATTGTTCCCATACTTTATCTGAATCACTAGTAGATAGCGATTTATCGGTCTATTGTGTTGATGATGTACTTTTAGTGTTCCCCTTCTTGACCAAAGGTTCCTTTGGGACTTGAACTGTAACCAGTTCTTTATGTAGAATTGGTTGCGAAATATTTAGTATGTCGAGGGGGATATTCTCCAACTTGTTGTTCCTATATTCTATGAAACTCTCTAGATCAACTGGGATCCCTCCACTTGCTGATAATTTGCAGTTGTCTTGAAAAGGTCATCGAAGTCATCTAGTTCATGTTGGAATTGCCTCACTTTGACCTATGCAACGACATTTTGAGCTTTCTTGTTTGGGTTGTATTGCCTAGGTTGAACAGCGGGGAACTTCATGCATAGAATTTTCTTGATTTCAAGCGTCGCATGCCTAAAATTCTCTATATTTAAAACTCCACAATGAATAGGAAAAGGCGACCAAATAGATTTCTTGGCTTCCTTAAGAGATTTAGTCAGTCCATTGCCCATAGCGTAATATGCTACTTCTTTGGCCAGTAGTTTGTTTGGGACATAGAGAGGGAGGACATGAGGGGTCGCTAGGCTTCCATAGATCTTGACATAAGTGAAACATTCTTCCCCAAACCATTTTCCTATGGTTGTAAGGTCATCTATGGCTTCTCCAAAAAACCTAGGAGGTTTTTCTTCAAAAATGATCTAGTACAATGGTAACATTACCCAATGGAAGATTTTATAGAAATGGGTCTCATAGGATATTATGGCATATATGGATGGGGGTAAGGTCTTCTAAAGTCTATTTCCATCCCATGGATGGAAAATTGGAGGTAAAGCACAATGCATTCATAATATAAGCGCTCATAAAAAAGGGGGGAATCTCCCTGGTAGACATATTATATTTACTTCTATATGCCAGAATCTACGTGACCAAATTGTTTGACAAAATGGTAGCCCAATCTATAATATAGGCATCTGAGGCGGCTTCTATTTGGGGAACCCATTCTATAGTGATTTTTTATGTATTATGTTGTCCAAATAACCTACACATCATAGTTGTGATATGACAATAAGGACCAATGAGAGAAGTTAGGGAATACATACCCTTATCATCATGTTTGTGCTTGCATGGTTCATTCATCCACTGTCTGGTTGGGTCTGACTGAACTAGATGCTTATCTATGAGATTCTGAATAAACTAGGCATTTCATATCTTCTTGGGTTTTGGTAGGTGGTACATCTTTCAAAGGTATTCAACTCTGAACAATCCAATCTTCATCTATGTCCTCAAGGTTATGAAAGTATTGTTGGAAATATTTACTTCGTCAACTACCCATTTAATTAAGTTTGTATATGGAATTATCTTTGCCCGATTAGATATCCAATGGAGATGAGAGTTGGTGACATCTGCCCAAGTGGTTTCAGATGTTGTTGTAGTATCATCCAATGTAGCCTGTCTAACAACTACCCTGGGTTCTTCTTCCTCGAAGAATCTGTATATTTCTTCCCAGGAAGAACTTCCAACATCTATAGTACACGTAGTGTCTGAGAACAATGGAGGCATTTCATTTACCTCTGTAGTAGTTGAAGTCGGTGGTGATGGAACCACATTCTTCTTATTCTTATTTTCATCTCTCGACATTTCGCCTAAGCTCTGCTTCTCAGGACTAACCTATGACAAAGGAGATATGATAAGAACAGGGAGCAACACTTAGCGTTCAAGACATATGGAAAGAATGGTAAAATAGCGTGAAAATAGGCATTTAACACAAAAAAACTCAAAATGCTCAATGAAATCAACTGAATCATTCACACAAGAGAGGTCCATTAATACCATTATAACTGATAATAAATGAAGAAACATGGGTTTCACATGTCTTTCAGACAGGTTAGCATCCCATTGGATTAAATCGCATTGCAAGTTCTTTGATATGATCATCGATGGCTTTGCAAAGTGAACATTTTCAATATGCAATTGGCGATGTTCGCTAAGTGATATGGAGGGAAACTTATTGTGCGATTTATTGCAATCGCCATTTCTTGAGGGAGTGTTTCTTTAACCCTTTGCGATGCGATGCGATGAGAATATAGCGATAAGGTGTGCGATATCGGGTGATACTTTATCAGCATTTTGAGTTTACAACAACATTGGGGGAATGCGATATTTCCCTTTGCGATAAGATGTGGCTTATCTGCGGGACTTGACATATCATTCAAATGTGAGGGGGGTTTTTCTTCATTTAAACTCAATTAGGAGTTTTATCATGGTGGGTTAGGTCGGGTACTCTCGCATCGCACTTTAACTTAGTATGACACTTTTACACACTTGCAATTAGCAATGAAATTCTTTCAACCTTTTAAACTTTAAATCCTTTTTAAATATTAATGGAGCTAAGACCTAAGGTCAGGATGATTCTTTATTTTAATTTTTTAAGACTCTATTTTTTATCTATTTTATTAAAGTCTCTATATTTAAAATTAAAAAGGATCCCCATTATTCAACTAAGTTACTTATTCTAATAATAATGGGGGTTTGTTGAGTGACACAATAGGGTCCAACAATAGTACTTGGCTTAGGGTGCTAACTAAGGAGGATTGAACATACCCTTAACTATACTACCCGACTACCATATCGTACTTGTGAATAATCTCCCCAGGTATTGTTCTCAGTGTACTGTAGTAGCAAGATGGCCGATGACTTATCTAAGGCTAGATTTTAGGTGAGCTTAGGGGGCTTTTGATATAACCAAGGGTATGTGGAATTGCAGTTAGTGTGTGGTTTCGTCTAATGCATTACTACTCGAAGGGGTACCCATAGGGGTTACAAGGGAGTCCAACAAGCGTGACCACCTCTTGTAGTTCTTGCGTACATGCCTCCCCAAATCCATAGGTTATGCACTCAATGACAAATCCCATGGTTTAAAGACATCAGAACACATCTCTAGCCTAAAACAAATCTGTGAAAATTGGACATACAATTGGCCCAAGAAAATGCTCTAAATACCACTTGTTATGCTCTTGACTTGCGAGAAATTATAGAATACCAAAAATGCGAAGAAATATAGCCCAAAACACATAATAAAATGAGAAAAACAACAAGTATTTTATTATTTAGAAATAGATTCAATGTTCACTTGCCTCTTTGAGGGGGCAACCTCCAACAGAGTAGAGCTAGATTACAATCAAGCTCGATGGTCTTTCCTTTACTAACTAAGACTATTTATAGCTAAATGACATCGAAAACCCTAACTACTAATGGTCCCTTGCATAACACAGGTTAACCACTTTATTTATTAACTATGGCCCGTTTACAACTAACCATGGTCCCTTTTCTCTATTGTGGGTCAACCACTTACAATTATTAAAGCGGGCTTTATTTACTCTCTAACTAAATATGACTATGACTCGGCCCATTGGGATTATTACATAAATGAAGGGGTTAGGGTTGGGCCCTAACACACATGCAACCATACCTCCAGGTTGAGATGGGGCGATGTGAAGCCCTAGTCCAAGGGTTGCGAAAATTTGGGCAGGGTCCATTAAGGCATTCTCATCATGGATCATTACCTTGCTACGGGGGCCCACAGTATTAAGTATTAGGAGGATCAATGTCATTCAGATACGGAGGAGTGTTGAAAATAAAGCAAGAGGCTCAGTAGCAAAGTCAATAGCAACACGATTTTCCTAGTAAACAGTTGCAAACACAATTGATTGAGTTTTTTTTTATGCTTCTCAGTTGTAGATGTTGTAGTAGCAACAACAACAGCGAGAGGTGTTACATGCAGTACATTCCACAGGTGCAGGATAAGGGTGGTTGATAATCCCTTTCTTGCTGAGAGGGAGTGTTGAAAATGTAGCAATAAAGTCTCAATTTTGATTTTTGCCTTAATCAAATCAAGGAAATTCGAAATTTCACATCAAAAAACAACTTGCAGGAGTTAACCAAGGTGACATGGCTATTGTCACTCAATTTGAGTTAATGAGTTTAAGTTCGGCTTACTTGAGTTGATTCCTAAAAAGTAGGAGTCTAGCTCAGTTAATTCAAGTTAGAGGCATGAAGTTCAGTTGTGTGCAGTGGGTTCCTAAATTTTAGGAGCCTAGGCTGAGTTAATTTCAATTGTAGCAATTTAATTAAGTTAAATTGAGTTATGGTCAGTTAAACTAGTTCTAATTGTTGGAGTAACTAGTGGAAGGTCAAGTTGTGGAAGTGTAACTTCAACCACACTCGATGATCATCTAGGTAATTAATCAATCAACATAAATTACCTCATGCATGTAGAGAATTCAAGTTACCCAATTAAGATGGAGATTCCAAGGTAGTGTACTATCAGTTATAGACTATTCTGAAGTGTACAGGTGGTGCATGTAGTCAGAAGATGATCCTAGAGGAATTGATCCAATTGAGGGAATTTCCTAAATAATAGGGGCTAATTTCCTCAAGGAACAACTCAAGGAAATAGGAGCTTGTAGGGCTTGAAAATTGGCTAAGTGTTGGCTAGAGTTAGTCAGTCAAGTAGAGTGATAGACTATACACTTGCAGGCTATGCTCGAGCTTGAGAAAGCATATGTATTTCATCTCTATTATCTGATTAATGAAATACAGATAAGAAGGGGTTTTGAGCAGTTTCTTTCCCCTAGACAAATCTTTGTGCCTGTGTGATGTTTCCTTTTGCATGTCTATGATTTGTGTTCTAGATGGTGAATTAACTTCCGTAGATTAGTAGAGTAGCTTCAAGTCTTCTGATTTAGTAAATTTCATGAGAAGTTTTGAATATACACATTAATTTCTATAGCATGGGTACAACCTACCTACCACTTTCATTTGACTTTTCTTCCTCAGGGGATTTGATAACCAGTTTGTCCTTCTTTGGATGAAGATGTGGATGCAGCTTCAAACATTTCTCGATCCAATGCCCACTTATATTACAATGAGTAAAAAATTTGATCTGATAATTACTTGGAAAAAATGTCTTTGAACTTGGAAGAGGATCTTCCTCCTTGGTCTCACTTCTAATTGAGATATTCACTTTTTCAACCTTCCTTTTTTGGCACTTGGATTTTATTATTTTCCTTTTAATTATGAGTCTAGCGGGGAGAACTTGATTGATGAGGATAAATTGACTTAGTTGTTCCTTTGAAGTGCTCATCTATCTTTGGAGATGTTTTTCCATCAACGTCATCATCATGATATGATACTCCTTCAACTTGCAGGATTTCTTTCTTCACGATTTCACACTTGAAGAATTCCTTGACTTTGCAATTTTGGAGCATTCTCCAACTTCTTCTTGAACATATCCCAATCCTTCATGTCAAGTTTGTGTTCTCACCTCAATATAATTAATGATACTGTGACTATGCATCGCAATACCCTTACCATTGTATCCCACTTTGGTCAACCATTTCATACCAACACCCTTATTATGTTTCTCAAATGATGCAAAAGAAGCATTATCATTATTAAGAGAATGAATTGAACATGAAGTATCTTTTACCTTCTTTTCTACTTGCGACTCTTGGTCCTCTTCCTGAAGCTTAGCCATCTCCTCCCTCTTCTGTTTTGTAGATGAAGTGGTAGATGAAGATTCAAGAAAACCACTCTTGTGATTGAACATACAAGAAATGTTCTTCAACTGACAAAGGGTACAAACATCAACCATCCCATGACCACAAACTTATCGAGTCTTGGGAGAAGCTTCGATAGATGAACATTCCCCAGTTTTCTCTTCTATGATATTCTGCAACATCATACACAACTTCTTATTCCACCCTCTGCTGCTTCGAGCAATCTTCTTAGTTCCATGTTCTCCACTTGAAGAGAAGAATTCATCTCTTCTATTTCTAGGAGCCTTGTGTGCTGCAAACTTTCGCCCATGCTAACAATCTGGTCAGAACCTGCTCTGATACCAGTGATCTAATAATTCGATCATCCTCTGACACTTTGCAAGTTTTGAAAATTTTGGGTTTTCAAAAGTTAACTTAGTTTATAACTTGTTCAACTGTGAATAGTTAATTTTAATGAATTTAAAAATGAAACAAAATCATATGAAACCCAACATTGTAAAAATGAAGAAGAGAACAACTAAGTGATAATGGAGTCTGTCCAGTGTGGACTACGTCTCCGGGCCTTGCACCAATGGCTAGGTCACTTTATTGATCTTGGCAACAAAAAGAGTACATTACACATCTTTGACTCATAGAGTAAACCTCCTTCTAGAGTGGCATTGTTTCTCCTTCAAAGAAGTGTTCTCCTTCAGAGAACTCTCACTCACAAGTTGACTCCCTTTAGCAAAGAAATGATGGTGCCAAGAAAATGACTCTCTCACTGAATGTGACAACATGTCCTTGTACTCATTTAGAGACCAAGAAGCACAAATCCAACTACTTCATAAGGAAGTGTCAAAATGGTATTTTCCTACAATCATACTGAGAATAGATAGAAAATAACTACCATAATGAAGAAACAGACACTATAGATGTGTTTAGAAGGCTTGAAAACCCTTATGTGGGCTCTTCTTGGGCTCAAAAAGGATAAAAAATGGCCAAGATAGGTATCCTTTTTCCTTTCTCTGTTATCTACCCTACAAATTCACCAAACTGGAAAAAATGGAAATGTTTTCCTCGTTTGACAAAACCGCAAGGCGACAATTTGGTGCAGGTGCGACACATTTGATTCCGCTGCAAATAGTGCAAAATGTAGGACCATTAGTCGGGCACCCATGCCCAAACTTCCCCCTTGGTTTTGGTCACGTGGAGTTCATATGGTCAGGGGTGCAAGATAGAGGCCACACACCCACCGGCTTTGTTGCACCTAGTCGTATGGGTTATTAATATGCCTAGGGGCGGGGGCACGGGAAGGGTGCCATGTACCCTGCCCCTCCATTTCAATAATCATTGGTTATGTTAATGCAATGGGTCTAGTGGTTAGGTTAACCACCTCCCCCCTCAGCCTTGGCCATACTCATGATCTTGTGGTGTAATATGACCTAGGGCTAGGGTCAATCGAGCAAGCCCATTGGCCTGCCCTCTGCCCCCCTCCCCCCGCCCAAATGCATCGACCACTCAATTGTAAATAGAACCGTCATACATTATATATGAAGGTTCAATGCATGGTCTATTGGTAAGATTGTTGGTTGGCTCGTTGAAGGGTCATGAGGTCGAACCCCATTGGGTCAGTCGAACCCCAAACAAAATTTTGCACAGAACCCAAGGGCCACGTGGCGCCTCCTAATTGGTCACTCCAATACCAAAAAACCAATAAAAATCCACCACCCAGTCTTGTATGATCTACCATGTCTCAGCACGGGATTGGTCTGTACTACACATCATACTGCCGAGTCAGCCTACTGACATTAATGCCACATCACTATATGTCCTGCCCAGTCAACCCTATAAGTTGAATTTTTAACTGTTTTCCAAAAACTTCAGAACACGATACTTTCGCATACAATGTTGAATTGAGGCAATTCAAGTGTCGTTGGAATCAGAATGACAAGATCTACGATTTGGCACTAGTTTCGAGTGATTTTGAGCATATTTTTGATCCCCTGGATCAACAAGCGGTAAATCTAATTATCACATTGTTGTTTATATTTAAATTATAAATAACAAATTTATGCTTATTATAATCATTTTTGTTTTTGTAAGTCTGAATGCTTCTATTAATTCAGGAAAAGATTACATCGTTGGGTACATCTTTGCAAAATTCTTCCTGCCTCACTCCTACCAGATTTGTTGGCCAGGAGAAAGAAACCAAAACATATGTCAAAATCCCAATACAACCAAAACATGAAAAGAGCAAGAGGCTAGTATGACCATTAAACCAATAACACTAAGAAGCAATCAATTATCATAGAGGATTCGAGTGAACAGGAGTAGGATTATCAAGTACATTACCAAGGGAGGAGTGTGGGTTGAATGAGCAATGGACATGAGTTTCCATGTGTGCTAGACGAGCTTCCACCCGATCCAGTTTTTCCATAAGTATTCTTTGCCTCTGAACCAGGGTATCCTGACTGCCCATCATCCTCCATTGATGAGTTTGCAAGACATTCATGAATTCTATGATAAGGTTCCCATCCTCATGTCTATCATAAATAAGTTGCTCCAATAGGGTAATTACTTGTGTTAACTTCCCCTTGAGATGGTCTAAGGGATGCGGCTATTAAAAAAAACATGGAAATTCCTTGTGTCAAGGTCCATGGCTTCCCCAAGGCCACACTCCCCACCAGCGTGATTGTCCAGTTGGCCCACCAGCCTACTCCTCTCCTCATGTGACCCCTCTAGCAGAGCATGCCTTGCTTCCCAAGAGAGTCACCCGGCTAAAGCTCTATCCCCTAGGACCACAACACACAACACCTCCAAACATCACAACATAATGATGAAACCAACCAGCTCAGGACCCAACACTCCCAAGATGCCCCCTTCCTACCCCATCCTAGAAGAGGCCAAAGGGGCTTGATAGCATATACCAATGAGTGATTTAGGATGGGTTGAGAGCTTCACACGATGGAACTACCCTACGCCACCTCATCTAACCTCCACACTAGATTCCTCACACCACCACAACCCACCCAACTGCTACCAACTAGAACCTTGGCCTAGGACCAACCTGCCAAGTTAGTGCCACAACCACTACCCAAATTCGAATTGAAGAAAAATAATAACAAGTAGTTTTTTATCGAGTTACCTTGATGCCAGCGGGAGAGTCCCAACACCCAAAGTGTGCATGCACTATCAAGATGCTAAGGTCATCACATGATCGCCAACTGGTGAAGTGTGCTTAAGAAACTCACTTGTGGGTTGCTATCCTGAGATCCCAAATGTGGACCGTTTGAGCTGGCATCTCTCCCCCTCAGCCACTCCAGCGCACATCGCATGTCGCCCCCGCGAACACATACTAGCTACTGCTTCCCAAATTCGCCACCATGAATACTTCATCAATATAGTGAGTTATCGCTCTAAGTTGTCCCATACCATACTACATAACCTTCCATCGACTAACAAAATCACCACAACACAAGGATGTTAAGCTCTCCATCAAAACTAAAGCCATCGTTAAATAGACCGACACGTTCACACTACATGCATATGCATTCACACACTTCTGCATGTGAGGCAAGTGCCACGACACCAACTCGTTAAATGTTGTTGAGCCCATATGGATAGCTGGCGTCCACTATCACCCCCATACTTCTTGGTTTGCTCACCCCCGTCAGGGTGGTTATTTTAATATTTTCAATTTATTGTAATTTGTTTTATTTTTATGATTTACAAATTTATAATTGTAATTATATTATGTCGTATAAATATAATTAAAATAAACAAATAATTTAATAATTCTATTCTAATATATAAACGATATATTTTAAAATTATTATTATTTTGTGGAGTAATATTAGAGGGGATATGACTTTAAATTTTATAATTTGATAGATATTCATTAACAACAACAAATTACGCATTAAATTACCTATAAACAAAAATTATTAATAATTATTATATATTCTCATATAAATAAATGAAATATCTTTATAATTTAATGTGAAAAAGTAAATATTATAATTTGCTAAAGTTAAATTACTAATTGATTCTAATATTTAAGGAAAAAAATTAATTATTTTAATAAAAACAATTAATTAATTATATAAGTTAAATAGCATTGAAGTTAGCAGCTTAGGTAAGATTTTTTTAATGATGTAAGTTAATGATATATACTCATTTTTATATAATATATGTAAGGTTAATGATAATACTCCTTCTGTATATAATTTTTAATTTAAACAATGTCCCTGTGTTATTTACCTTTTTTTAATAGATGTAAGGTTAATGATATATACTCCTTATGTATATAATTTTTAATTTAAACCATGTCCCTGTGTTATTTATTTCATGTATGGCATTCGCTTTCCTTCAAAGTCCACAGGTAATTAAAATGTGTTTTTGAATAATAAAAAATTCCATAAAAACAACTTGTATTATTTATTTCCTATATGGCATTTGCTTTCTTTCAAATTCCACAAATTATTAGATTGTGTTTTTTAATTAATATTTTTTTCATAAATACAATTACTTTATTATCAGTATAATAAACTATGTGGTTTTTTTTGTATTTAGACTTTTGTGATCCATAATGAATTAAGCAAAGTTTTTTTGTAGACACATAAGAGAAATTTTTGGCCAACATGTTTCGAACTAACAAGTGTGATTCATCATCAAGACCAAATGAAGAGGCAGACTATGGCAAATGCTTAAATAGAGAGCAATGTATAAACATAATTTAAATTATGATATTAATTTATTAATATATATTATTAAGTAACGACCTAATATTAAATGACTATTTTTGAAAATATTTTTTATTAAAATCAAATATTACTAGTTTTAATAATATTTAAGTTAATTTATTATAAAAAAATCGAAGTCAAAATTATAAAAAAGAAGTCAAGACCCTACTTGAAGAACAAGATATATTAATAAAATAAAAATAATAAATGAAAACAAAATGAAACTAAGTTAAAATAATTAAATGGAAATTAAATAAAGTTACAAAATATGTAACAAGTCCAAAATAAATAAAATAATAATAATTATATATATATATATATATATTATATATATAATATATTAAATATATATATATAATAATATTTATAATATATTATATCAAGGTAATCAATAATAATAGGGGCAACAATAAAATATGGGGCTCATGATTATTAAACAAATAACAAAAATATCAAAAGGAGTTAAGAACAAATAGGATGATAAAATACTTAAGAAAACACGAAGGATTAAGAAAATAAACTCTAATGAAGAATAAATCAACAACAAATACTATACAAATGATGCCAATACCTACATAGATAAACAAACAAAATAAATCCCATAAAGAAGTCTAAAAAACTAAGAAGACAGGGTAGGGACCCAACTTCTACTAATATTCCAATCATCATCTCTATTGAAATTATTGGGTGTTTTTTCAATCTCTAGGGCCTCCCTCAATTTACGATGAGGGTTAGTCATTTCCATCATCGTAAATTGAGAGAGGTCCTAGAAATTGAAAAAAGACCCAATAATTTGAATAGAGATGATGGTTGGAATATTAGTAGAAGTTGTGTCCGTGTCTTGTCCTCCTAATTTTTTAGATTTATTTTTTTTTCTATGTAGGTATTGGCATCATTTTTATAGTATTTTTTGTTGATTTATTCTTTATTAGAGTTTATTTTATTGATCCTCCGTGTTTTCTATGCATTTTATCATCCTATTCATTATTAACTCCTTTTAGTATTTTTGTTATTTGTTTAATGGGCGTGAGTCCCATATTTTTTGTTGACCCTCTTTTATCTATTGATAATT
>APFE031332406.1:4568-30665 GCA_000404065.3 Pinus taeda
CTCCATGAGGTTCATGATCTTCTCAAATTCGAATTTGAACATAGAGTGCCACATAAGGATGCCTTGGAAGCTTCCTTTGTACCTACACATGTCAACAAACTCATTCTAATTGTTAGGTATAAGTATAAGCATATTATTTTCTAAGTTTTAGCCAGAAATCCACTTAAAAATGTTAAGAATTAATAAACTTTGGAAAAGCATAGTTATGACCCAATAATGAGGTAAACATAATGATATGGAGGTGGAATGGAGGTGACATGAAGGTAAAATGTGAATATATAAGTGAATAATGGAGTGAAAATAGGGACGATTTTGAGGCCCAACACTTTCCTCAGTAACTTCTCCATCAAGGCAATGATGGAAGCATAGTTGCGGATGAATCTACGATAGTACCCCATGTAACCCAACGTCAACCTCAGCTACTTCCATTGGCTGGCGGGTCCATGTTAATAATTTTTGCAACCTTAGCAGAATCTACGCAGACCCCATCCTTGCATACATTGTGACCTAGAAGTGTGTCGAAAGGAACTGCGAATATGCACTTCTTTAGGTTCAAGGATATTTGTAATTGTTGGCAGTGGTCAAACATTACTCTGAGTAGGTTGGAATGCTTCTTCAATAGGATGTGTACCATTCAATCATCTATGTTTACCTCAAAGGGCATGTTAATGTAGTCTTTGAATGTTGCAATGACAATTCAGGAGAATATTGCAGGTGCTTTATTAAGGGAAAATAGCATCACGTGGTAAGCATACGACCCCCACTTTGTAGTGAATGTGATCTTCTTCTTGTCTGCCTAAGCTATTCTAACTTGATGGTATCCTGAAAACCCATCCGTGAAGGAATATGCTTCATTCCCCCCAACATCGTCTAGGACCTCATCGCTAAAGGGTGTGGGGAATGGGTTGTGCACACAAGTGTTGTTAAAGTTACGATAGTCTACACAGACTCTTATCTCCATGGCATCCTTCTTGTTGTATCACTATCAGGCTAACCTATTTTGCCTTATCCACAGGAAAATAAGTCTCTCTTCCAACATTTTGTTTATTTTGACCTTCTCTTTGACCATTGGGTTCAACCTGTATCTTCACCAGCTTGGCCTCGGGCTTCAGTATACTCTTCATTTCCATTATGTCTCCCTTAATTCCCTTTAATTCTGCAACCGAAGCTCAAAATAAATCCTCGTACTCCTATAAGAGATCGAAAATTTCTCTTGTCGTGTGCTCATCCTAGTATCCCCCTATAGATTCCATCTTATGCTTGTCCTCCGTGCCAATGTTGTGCGAAGCCTCCATTACTGGTCCCTCCTGGATCTCCCTCTCGTCTTCAGTCTCATGAAATGTAAGGTACCTCAACCCTTTCAAGTCATCCTCCTATGGATCTTCATTATCTTTCTCGTATGTCATGGCTTTTGGGTATCTCGACTTATAAAAGCACTGTAGGATCCTCTCATCGATGCATCCCTCCCATAATCGGCCTGATGTGAAGAGGATCATTTTTATAACATACAAAGCCTCGGTCAGTCGTTTGTCACTATCTTTGAACGAGAAACTACTAGTGAATTGTTCGGCCAAAGTGTCCCAATCTCTTGTTTTCCTTCTTACCTCTTCCTATATGTACCACGCTTAAGGGACTGTGCCTAAGGTGTGTATGAACATTTGTACCCATAGTTCCTTCGAACCTCCTTCTCTGTTCCATCTATCTTTGCAGTTATCCAGCTGTTATCGGGGATCTGAGTTCCCCCTATATTTTGTAATCTCTTGCAGGTGATCCTTCGCATGCTTGAATCTTTCCCTCGTCGCCCTCTTGATACTCTCCCAATCCTAGAGGTGGTTGCGGTGGACCCCCACCAACATGTTGCGGTCTCTTATAGTGCAATGTCTAACAATAATATTTTATGGCTCTCCCTTACAATTTTGTCAACCTTGTTGAGAAATACATCTATTGAATCTAGCCATTGAAATTGGGAAATTATCTTACCTCTGTTATGATCTAGTTGATATGGCATATCGTAGCACAACATCTTGTGTCAACTCCATATCCACCTTGCTGCCAAGCATCCCATGTAGCTTCTGAGCCAACCTCAGAGCTATGGATACTCCTCCAGTTGATAGTTCCTTTTGTTGTTAGGTTGATGTAATACTCTCTTTTGTCCACTGTTAACTGGTAGAGTTGGTCTAACATCCCTAGATAATCTCTATCATCTACCATTTCTATGAATCTAGGTCCTTGGTATGGGTCCAACGGCTAGATGATTCATACTCCTACTTCAAAGATCATCAACTCCTTTTTTAGATCGATAACAACATAATTTTCATTAGCCTATTCAATACCTAGCAGCATCGAGTAAGGATCTTTGTCCCCCATAATGTTGATCACTTCAAAATCCACTTGTGTCTTCACCCCTACCATATCTACCTCTACATCCTCTAGTCTCCCAATCAACAGTATAAGAAATTGGTTGGCAATCCTCAATTGGATTGGAGAGAAATTCAGTTGAGGCTTCCCCAGTGCCTCTCACGCCCTTCTTGGTAGAATGTTGATGTTAAAGCCCAGGTCTAGCATAATACACTTGATTTGAAACCCCATGACTTGTGCATCAATCCTGAACTCCCTGCCTATTCTCTTCTTATTTCTTCCGACTCTCCTTGTGTGCTTCTTAGGCAAATTTGTGGAGATATTCCCTTCCCCAATCTCCTCCTCTGGTAGGGCTACTTTCAGGATTTTGCGCATCTCCCCTAGCATCTGATCATTGTTGACAATATGCAGGAACATTCTAAACCATTCCTCAATAGGGCGGGAAACAATTAGTTTTGGAAGGTTAGGCGTCTTATCTTTATGAGAATCTATCAAATTTCAAAACAATTTTGTTGCCTCCTAATAGTATTACTTCTGCTACCTAGGGCTGTATGACCGCTTTGGTGAGGCTACCCAATGATTGTTGGATATTCTGGGGCACCCTAGTCAGCCCCCATATTCTTGACGTTATTGGCGACTATGTTTATATTGGATAGTAAGGTTATCTTAGTAACCCTAGGTTCCACGTTGTCTCGTCTGCTCCTCCAATCTTGCAATCATCTCTAGGAAATCCTCCATTGTGTGGGTGTCAACCCTGCATTGTGAGCACCAGGGTCTCCTTGGTAGGGGCAGTCCCAAGCAACATGTCCCTCCTGGTCACAGTTATTGATCAGGTGCTCAAAATTAGGCTCAAAAATCAAAGTGTCAAAATGTTGATAAACTTAGTTTCAGATTGAATATCTCATCATTTTGATTCCAACAGTGTGAACGACACTCAAATCCGAGCTCATATGCAGAAGTTAGAGCAAGTCAAAGTTCAGGTTTGACTTGGACACATGGCATGATTGGATTATGTGGCAAGGCCCTTTAGCGAATGGGGAGGCGCGAAGTGGAAAGCCTCCATTGGCCCTCGCATATCACAAATCGCATGTCGCAAGTGGGTCGGCGTTAAAAATCGGCCCCAGAACAACCAAGGTGTGATGCGATAAGGCAGGCAGGAAGACATTAAAGAATCGGCCTCGAGCAGGGAAGGGTTATGATGTGATGGATCGCAGATCGCAATTGCACTTCGCAGAAAAACATAAGTCCCTCATATATGGACCGTCAATAATCTGCCAAATTGTGATTTGTGAAAGGATCTTGGACGTGATATGTTTATCGGTTGCAGTTAATACTTCCATTGGGTCTGCCACATCGCAATCGCACATTGCTTGTCGCGTTCACAGACTATAAAACCCACCGGTTTCCTCGCCAATTGCGATTTACGATAAACAGTTAGCTGACAGATTATGGCCCGTTGTGTTGTGAAATTTTCACCCAATTAGCATGTTTTTGGGGCTAATTTGTAGGATCAGGCTAGAATTGGTGCAATTTGTTGAGCGAATATGCGGAAAACAAGGGCAAGCCATAACTTCTTCAATTTTCCACCAAATTGAATAAAAAAAATTGGCTAGATAGCCTTTTTTGGACATTTTGGATTGATGGGAGTAGGTTTCATAAGCATTTGAGCATTGTAAACACAAATTTTACACTTTTGAGCATAATAGCGAGGCCCAAGTCATTGAAAGGTATACCAAGGAGACGTAGCGCAAGAGGGGTGAACTCCTTTATCATGTGCTTGTTGTAATGTGTTTTTGATGATGTTCTGTACATGTTTATGGTGTTGTTCAATTTCTCATTTATGTTAATTTGCTCATAAAATTAACATAAAAACTCCATTTTACTTGCAAAAATTCATGAATCCTCGAGCACAATGAAATTTTTTTGTTTATAATCTGAAGAGGATCTTCGCAAAGCAATCCAATATTCTAAATCAAATCAATTTGGTGTCAGAGCATTCGGTTTTCTTGTGAAAGAAGCATTTAATTGTTTGCAAGTTTATGTCATGCTTACAAGGTTAAAACTCAAAATAGGTGAAGGAAAGCTGGTTGGAAGCCTTGAAGTTGGGTCAAGGGGAAGGAGAGCAAGTTTGACACAATCTCCAACACCAATTTAGCCTTGAAGTTGGGTCAAGGGGAAGGAGAACAAGGTTGCCACAATCTCCAACAGCAGTTCAACCTTGAATTGTAGTTGAGACTCCAGAGATCATGTCTCATGAAGGATAACGTACCAACATGATAGAAGATGAGAAGACCTTCATAAATGCTTTCGTTAATATGACAGAGATGGTGAACGTCCTCTATGAAGAGAGTAATACTAGGTTGCAAGGGGAAAGTTCCAAATCTCCCAAAGGAGAAGGCTCTTCAGGAGGACGTAATGGAAATGGAGACAAACCTCCACCCTCTCCACCATCTTCTTCATCTTCTTCTTCACAAGGATCATCACCCTCTTCCACTAACACAACCCTTACTCATACTCATTATCATACTTCAAAAGGAACTCGTAAATCACCTTTTTAAAAACTTGATGTTAAATTTGAGTTGCCCATGTATAATGGTGAAGTGAATGCAGAGAAGCTTGATAATTGGATTCGTTAGTTGGAGGCCTATTGCAAGATTCAAAACCTTCAATAAGATGACATATAGATTCAATTAGCTTCCTTGAGAATGGAGGGTCCATCACTAGTGTGGTGGGAACCAAAGACTTAAGAGGAGATTAAAAAACACGGTAAGATATCAATTTCTTGGAATGATTTCATTGTTGCAATCAAAAGACAGTTCTACCCTTTAGCTTATATGCAGAAAGCCATGATGAATTAGCAGAGAACTTCAGTTGAGGCTTCCCCAGCACCTCCCATGTCTTTCTTGGTAGAATGTTGACGTCAGAGCCCATGTTTAGCATTATATCCTTGATTTGAAACCCCGCGACGTGTGCATCAATCTTGAACTCCCTGCCTCTTCTCTTATTATTTCTTCTGACTCTCCTTGTGTGCTTCTTAGGCAAATTTCCAGAGATATTCCCTTCCCCAATCTCCTCCTCCGGTAGGGCTACTTTCAGGATTTTGCGTATCTCCCCTAGCATCTTATCATTGTTGACAATATGCAGGAACAGTCTGAACCATTCCTCAATAGGGCAAGAAACAGTTAGTTTTGGAAGGTTAGGCGTCTTATCTTTACGAGAATCTATCAAATTTTAAAGCAATTTTGCTACCTCCTCACAGTATTGCTTCTGCTGCCTTGGATTGTATGACCGCTTTGGTGAGGCTACCCAAATGATTGTTGGATATTTCGAGGCGCCCTGGTGAGCCCCCATCTTCTCGACGTTATGGGTAACTACATTTATATTGGATAGCAAGGTTATCTTAGTAACCCTGGGTTCCACGTTGATTAGATTCGTCCCCCGTTATCTGGTCCACTCCTCCAATCTTGAAATCAGCTCTAGACAGTCCTCCATTGCATGGGTGTTGACCTTGCATTGTGAGCACCAGGGTCTCCTTGGTAGGGGCAGTCCCGAGCGAAATGCCCCTCTTGGTCACAGTTATTGATCAGGTGCTCAAAATTAGGCTCAAAAATCAAAGTTTCAGAATCTTTATAAACTTAGCTCCAAATTGAATATCTCGTCATTCTGATTCCAACAGTAACGACACTCAAATCCGAGCTCATATGCAGAAGTTAGAGCAAGTCAAAGTTCATGTTTGACTTGGAAACGTGGCAGGATTCGATGATGTGGCAAGGCCCTTTAGCGAATGGGGAGGCGCAAAGTGGCAAGCCTCCATTGGCCCCCGCATATCACAAATCGCATGTCGCAAGCAGTTCAGCGTTAAAAATTGGCCCCATAATAGCCAAGGTGTGATGCAATAATGCAGGCCGGAAGACATTAAAGAATCTCTCCCGAGCAGGCAAGGGTTGCGATTTGATGGATCGCAGATCGCAATCGCACTTTGCAATTGCACTTCATAATTGCACTTCACAGAAAAAAAGAAGTCCCTCATATATGGACAGTTGATACTCTGCCAAATTGCGATTTGTGAAAGGATCTTGAACGTGATATGTTTATCGGTTGCGGTTAATACTTCCATCGGGTTTGCCACATTGCAATTACACATCATCCACTGTGTTCTTAGACTATAAAGCCCATTGGTTTCCTTGCCAATTGTGATTTGTGATAAACAATCAATCGACATATTATGGCCCGCTACATGGCGAAAATTTCACCCAGTTAGCACACTTTTGGGGTTAATTTGTAGGACCAGGCTGGAATTTGTGCAATTTGTTTAACGAATATGGGGAAAACAAGGGAAAGCCGTAACTTATTCAATTTTCCACCAAATTGGATTTAAAAAATGGCTAGATAGCCTTTTTTAGACATTCTGGACTGATGGGAGTAGGTTTCAGAAGCATTTGAGCAGTGTAAACATAGATTTTTACACGTTTGAACATAATAAAGAAGCCCAAGTCATTGGAAGCTAGACCAAGGAGACATAGCCCAAGAGGGGTGAACTCCTTTATCATGTGCTTGTTGTAATGTGTTTTTGATGATGTTCTGTACATGTTTATGGTGTTGTTCAATTTCTTATTTATGTTAAATTGCTCATAAAATTAACATAAAAACTTTTCATTTCACTTGCAAAAATTCATGAATTGTTAAGCACAATGAAAACATTTTGTTTATAATCTAAGGTGGATCTTAGCACAATAATCTAATATTCTAAATCAAATCAATTTGGTATCACAGCATTAGGTTTTCTTTATGAAAGAAGGATTTAATTGTTTGCAAGTTTATGTCATGCTTACAATGTTAAAACTCAAAATAGGTTAAGGAAAGTTGGTTGGAAGCCTTGAAGTTGGGTCAAGGGGAAGGAGAGCAAGGTTGCCACAATCTCCAACACTAGTTTAGCCTCGAGTTGCAGTTTAGACTCCAGAGATCATGTCTCGTGAAGGTTAACCTACCAACATGGTAGAAAGAGAGAAAACCTTCAGAAATGTTTTCTTTGATATGACAGAGATGGTGAACGTCCTCTATGAAGAGAAGAATACCAGGTTGCAAGGGGAAAGTTCCAAACCTCCCAAAGGAGAAGGCTCTTCAGGAGGAGGTAATGGAAATGGAGACAAACCTCCACCCTCTCCACCATCTTCTTCATCTTCTTCTTCGCAAGCATCTTCACCCTCTTCCACTAACACAACCCTTACTCATCTCATTATCATACTTCAAAGGGAACTGGTAAATCACCTTTTTAAAAACTCGATGTTAACTTTGAGTTGTCCATGTATAATGGTGAAGTGAATGCAGAGAAGCTTGATAATTGGATTCTTCAGTTGGAGGTCTATTGCAGGATTCAAAACCTTCAATAGGATGACATAAAGATTCAATTAGCTTCCTTGAGAATGGAGGGTGCATCACTAGTATGGTGGGACTCAAAGACTTAAGAGGAGATTAAAAAACACGATAAGATATCAATTTCTTGGAATGATTTCATTATTGCAATCAAAATATAGTTCTACCCTCTAGCTTATATGTAGAAAGCCATCACGAATTGGCAAAACTTTAGATAGCTTAAAGGTAAAAATGTGCAAGATTACACCCAAGAATTCAGAAAAAAAGGTTCTTTGATGTTAGGTGTAGATTTGCAATCACAAGACACATTGCTGAAGTAGATAGGGGGTAATGGAAATGGAGACAAACCTCCACCCTCTCCACCATCTTCTTCATCTTCTTCTTCGCAAGCATCTTCACCCTCTTTCACTAACACAACCCTTACCCATACTCATTATCATACTTCAAAAGGAATTGGTAAATCACCTTTTTTTA
This sequence comes from Pinus taeda, assembly GCA_000404065.3. Classification (NCBI taxonomy): domain Eukaryota; kingdom Viridiplantae; phylum Streptophyta; class Pinopsida; order Pinales; family Pinaceae; genus Pinus; species Pinus taeda. The sequence continues at coordinate 12,774 of APFE031332406.1, forward strand.
ACTTGATGTTGAATTTGAGTTGCCCATGTATAATGGTGAAGTGAATGCAGGGAAGATTGATAATTGGATTCGTCAGTTGGAGGTCTATTACAGGATTCAAAACCTTTAATAGGATGACATAAACATCCAGTTTGCTTCCTTGAGAATGGAGGGTGCATCACTAGTATGGTGGGAATCAAAGACTAAAGAGGATACTAAAAAACAGAGTAAGATATCAATTCCTTGGAATGATTTCATTACTGCAATCAAAAGACAATTCTACCCTCTAGATTATATGCAAAAAGCCACCATGAATTGGCAGAACTTTAGACAGGTTAAAGGTCAAAATGTGCAAGATTACACCCAAGAATTCAGAAAAAGTTCTTTGATGTTAGGTGTAGATTTTCCATCATAAGACACATTGTTGAATTAAATAGGGGGTTTACACAGTTACCTTAGGCATACTATCTTAATGTTTAATCAATAATCTAGACGATGTATGTGCCCAAGCCACCCATTTTCAAGCAAGAGGGAAAAACACTCTAGAAGAAGGTATTAAAAAACCATTTAAGAGTAAAGGAAAGGAAAAGGCTTTCAAAGGCAAGGCAAAGAAAAATGCATCTATCAAAAAAGAAGGAGAGAAAATTACATGCAAACATTGTTCCATAGAGGGTCATGATGAAGCTCGTTGTTGGAAGGTTCATACTTAAATGAGACCAAAGAAAAACAACAACAACGGAAAACAAAAGACAACTGTAACCACTCAACAAGATTTGGGATCCGATTTGGGTGATGAAACTAAAATCACAACCATGGGGTTAAAAGGAAAAGTATCCATTGCTAGCACTAGTTTATTCAAACACGTAGAATGAAACTCCAAACAAAAAGAGGAGAATAGAAAATTTTCACATAATGGTAATATCAAAACACAACAAGATTGATATGATGTTCGATAGCGGCTCTCAAGCCAATCTTATCTCTGAAAACATTGTCAAAAGTTTAAATTTGGAAACCATTCCACATCATAAACCGTATCCACTTGGATGGGTGTGTGACAATGCGCAATTACAAATTACTAGAAAGTGTTAATTGAGAATCACTATTACTGCAAATTTCATAGATGAAGTGGAGCTTGGCATTGTGTCGTTAGATATTTGTGGCATAGTTCTGGGCAACCCGTACCTTTATGATAGAAAAACTATCTTCCATAGACATGAAAATAAATATCTTTTATTCAAATATGGAGTAGAATATATTGTGAGAGCTCATAGCAAGAAAACAAATCTTTCGCTTGTTAATGCAGGGTAGATGAAAAGACTAGTGAATTCGAGCAGGAATTATGTGGTTCTCATGATCAAACCCAAGAATGATGTTGATAATGAAGATTTTAAAGGTTGTGATTTGAATTTGAAATCTGAATTGGTTGACATAGTTAACCAATATGACGAGATGTTTTAGGAACCAAAGGGATTACCTCCCAAGAGAGGAATCCAACATGAGATACAATTGCAACAAGATTGTCCTCTTCCTAACACTGACATGTATAGGATGTCAGTGATAGAAAGTGCATAAGTTAAGAATCAAATTCAAGAGTTGTTGAACAAAGGGATCATCAGACCATATTCCTTGTCATGTGGTTCACCTATTGTCTTGGTGCCAAAGTAGGATGGAACATGGCACATGTGTGTGGACTTTCGCGCATTAAACAAAATTAAGGTAAAGAACCGTTACCCACTGTCCATAATAGATGATTACTTGATCAATTGAAAGATGAAAATTATTTTACTAAGTTGGACTTAAGAAATGGCTACCATCAAATTATAATAGTTGAAGGAGACATTTGGAAGATAACATTCAAAACAAAACAGGGTTTGCTTGAATGGCTAGTTATGTCGTTTGGTTTATGCAATGCTCCTGCTACATTCATGCGTGTGATGAATGATGTATTGAGGCCATTTCTTGATGAGTTTGTCATAGTATCTTAGATGACATCTTAATTTTCAGTAAATCTAGGGATGATCATATCATGCATGTAAGAAAAGTACTTGATGTCTTGAAAAAAGAACAATTGTATCTTAAGATGTCAAAGTGTGAGTTTGGGAAAACTTCTTTAGTTTACTTGGGTCATATTGTTGGAGGAGATGAGTTAAAAATAGATCCCTCTAAGGTTGACATCATTGTGATTTGGCCAAGGCCCAAGACAGTTACAGAGTTAAGAAGTTTTCTGGGAGCAGCCCAATATTGGAGGAAATTCATTGCTAATTTCCCTCTTATAGTAGCTCCTTTTCATGCGTTGACAAGTGTGAAAAAGGTTTTTCAGTGGGAAAGCAAACAACAAAATGCCTTTGATGCGTTGAAGGAAAAGATCAGTACCACTCCAGCACTTGCACTTCTAGACTTGAGGCAATTGTTTGAGATTCAGACCGATGCTAGTGATTACACTATGGGGGTAGTCCTCATGCAACATTGTAAACCTATCTATTTTCATTTAGAAACTTTTAATGGTGTAGTGATTAACTATCCTATATATGACAAGGAATTGTATGCATTGGTGCAAAGTGTGAAAAAATGGAAACACTACTTGATGAGTAAGGAAACAATCATTCACACGGATCATCAACCATTGAAATACCTGCAATCACAATCAAAGTTGTAGCAATCAAGATACTTCTGATGGATGGGTTTTCTTCAACAATTCCACTTGGTAATCAGGTATAAGAAAGGTATCTACAATAAAGTTGTTGATATGCTTTATAGGCCTATTGTTAGTGAAGCTACTTTACTTAAGCATAATTATGTTTTACATGAAAGTTACATTGCGCAATATGCATCAGATAATGAATTTCAAGATGTTTATGCAAGCTTGAGTCAAGGTAACCAAGTAGAGGAATTAGATTATCATTTGCATAATAACTTGTTGTACTATCTTGGCAAGTTTTGTATTCCACAAGGAGAAAGAATTAACATCATAAGAGAGGCACATACTTCTCTTATTGTTGGTCATTTCGGTGTAAGTAAGATGGTGGCACATCTACAGAGTTAATATTATTGGCCTCGTATGCTTGAAAGTGTGTCTCGTTTTATTAAAGGATTTTCATTATGTGCAATCAATAAGCCTAGCAATACGAAGTTAGGATTGTACACACCACTTCCAATTCCTTCACAACCATGGGAGAGTGTTTATATGGATTTTTTAGGAGGTATTCCATTATCAAAAAGTGATCATGATTATTTGTATGAAGTTGTGGATAGGTTCAGCAAAAATGTGTATTTTGATGCCATGTAAAAACCAAGTTACAGTTTAACAAACTGCTCATTCATTCTTTCAGAATGTTTGGGTGCATTTTGGATTGCCCACGTCCATTATTAGTGATCGAGATTCTTGCTTTGTTAGGAATTTTTGGTCAAGCTTGTGGGGATTCATGGACACCATATTGAAAGAGTACAACTTTTCATCCACAAATAGATGGTCAAACATAAGTGGTGAACAAAACATTGATACATCCTTTTCATGGGTATTGAAGCAAACATCCTAAGTTGTGGGATGAACATTTGCACTATATTCAACATGCTTACAACTGAGCCAAGCACTCTTCTACTCAAACTTCGCCATTTGAGGCATGCTTGGGATACTTGCCTAAATCTCATTTAGATTTTATTTTTGGCAAAGATGTTGCTATTGAAGGTCATAACAACATAGACAAAGCAAGAAAGTTCATTGAACAAATCCAATTAGTACACCAAAAGGTTCAAGAACAACTTGAGAAAAGCCAAGGCAAGTACAAAGCAAAGCATGACAAGCATCGTTAAGATCACAAGTTCGAAATTGTTAGGCCCCTATACTACTAGTGTAACCCCTTATTGTTATTAGTACAACCCACTTATTATATTGATGTAACCACGTAGTGCCCATATTGTTACTATTGGGCCCCATAGAAGCCCACTATTGTTATTATTGTGCCCTTACATTATTATTGTTATGTCAGCTCTGATTATGTTATGACCCCTTAGACTCCTATATATAGAAAGGAGGTCTTTTCACTTGTATCATCCAAGAATTGTTCATTTATGTAATGTAAAGGTGGTTGTCCCCTCGAAGAGACTGAATTCTAAGGCGTTGATCTATCTTTTCTATCTTTTCTTGAGCTGGTTTCATAACATTTGGTATCAGAGCCTTGGATTCTAGGGTTTTGCTGCTCCAAACAAGTCATCGTGGCATTTTCGCTATAACTTTTTTTTTTTTGGTGACGTTTCAGAAGTTGACAGAAAAACCCATTTGAGAAGACATCGCGCTAAATCTCAGGTCCAAAGTTCAGAGCATTTTGCACTATATTTGCAGAGATATGATATGAGGAAGTTGGTCTTTTTTCAGACTCCTGAATTACATTCCAAACAGGTGCCCTGGGGAAAATCATCATAACTTTTTCTCTGAGCATTGGATTGAAATTTCGTAAAAAGGTGCAAAAAGAGGACAGACTGTAGTTTCTTCTATGTATTTTTCAGACCCAGAGGTCGAAACAATGACTCGTGGAACGTCGTACAAATTCGCTCTACTGAATTAGTCTATAATCAAGTCACTGTGGGAGATTTGGCATAACTCTTCATTGGAGAATCCAATTGGCGTCAGACTAGTGGCATTGGAAAGAGGACACAGAGGGCTACCACAGGTCGCAATTTCAGAATTGGATGATCCAAAAGTACAGAGTTACAGTCATTTCAAGGTTGAGCTCCTAAAATCAATAAAAAGCAAGATGAGGAAGTTTGACGGCAAGGATCCAGTAAATTGGATACGTTAGATGGAGCAATATTTTGATCTACATGGTGTACCATTGTTACAAAAGGTATGTATTGCATCTTCATATTTAGAACTGGATCAATTTTTATGGTATAAAGGGCTTTGTTCTCGTAAAAAACTTATTACGTGGTCAGTTTTCACGGAGGAAATGATAGCACATTATGAGGATACAAAGTGCAACACCTTTTTTAGAGCAACACCACAACAATTGGAAATAGTAAAAGGGCTTTGTTACATATTGAAAAGTAAAATTATGGCAACAAGGAAGTCTACCCGTCACAACTATAAAGATGGAAGTGTTGTTTCTCCTAGCCTTCCACAACCTATAAGGGTTACACCACAACAATTGGAAGAAAAAAGAGAAAAAAGGCTTTGTTACAATTGTGATAGCAAATGCACTAAAGGTCATAAGTGTGCTGAGAATAAATTATTTTACATAGATTATGAAGACAAGGAAGAAAAGGATCAAGAAACATCAAAAGAAGAGGATATACGCCAGGACCCCACCCCAGAGAAAGAAGAAATGAATCAGACCATATCTTGTAAAGAATTTGTAAGAATTACCACTCCTCAAACTCTCAAGATAGAAGGACATATCAAGAAGAAAAAGGTGCAAGAAGTGAAAGATCACATCAAGAAAGAAGAAATGAATCCAACCCTATCTTGTAATTCATTGGTCGAAATTACCACTCCTCAAACTATCAAGATAGAAGGACATATCAAGAAGAAAAATGTTCAAGAAGTGAAAGATCACATCGAGCATCAAGAAATGAATCCGACCATATCTTGTAAAGGATTGGAAGAAATTACCACTCCTCAAACTCTAGAGATAGAAGGACATATCAAGAAGAAAAAGGTTCAAGCAGTGAAAGATCACATCGAGCATCAACAACAAGTTCTCCAACTTTTAAAGGATAACGCCACTTTGGTGCAAAATCAAATGAAACAACAGGTAGATCAACATCGTAGTGAAAAATGTTTTGATGTAGGTGATTGGGTATTTTGACTGCTACATCTCAAGCAAGCTATTTATGAGAAGGAAATGTTGGCAATACTACATGCACTTAAAAAATGACGAACTTATAGGAAGACTCTTCAAGGATAAGGATGTGGAACCATTGTTTTGTGCAATTTCTATTATCCAACCAGATGGCATAAACGAAACAAGGGAGGAATGGAAGAAGTACGAAGAAGTATGACCACTTATTCAAAAGTTGCAAAAGATACCAATTCAAACAATATTGTCAAAAATTGAAGAGGAAGGAAAAATCATATTCGAACTTGGAGCAGTCATAGAAGCAAGAACCCAACAGCTATGAAATCGATCAATTTCAGAGTATCTCATCAAGTGGAAGAACTTACCTGCTGAAGGTTCCACATTGGAGGGCAAGAATTTTATACAAAAGCATCAAGAACTACTCAAGCGTTGAGGAAAACGATTTTTGAAGGAGAGGGGCATGTTAGGTCCCTATACTACTAGTGTAACCCCTTATTGTTATTAGTACAGCCCACTTATTATATTGATGTACCCATGTAGTGCCCATATTGTTACTATTGCACCCATAGAAGCCCACTGTTGTTATTATTGTGCCCTTACATTATTATTGTTATGTCTGCTCTAATTATGTTATGACCAATTACACTCTTATAGATAGAAAGGAGGTCTTTTCATTTGTATCATCCAAGAATTTTTCATTTATGTAATGTAAAGGAGGTTGGCCCCTCGAAGAGACTGAATTATAAGGCGTTGATCTATCTTTTCTATCTTTTCTTGAGCTTGTTTCATAACAATTTTCTTCATAATATTGGAGTTTATTGTATTTGATTTGTATCATTGGTTTATAATATATTTCTTTTAATGTCAAGGTTCATAATATTTGGTTTATAACATTAGGGTTTCTAATATTAATGCAAGTATTTATAATCTTGGACTATTAGTTTATAATATTGATGCAAGTGTATATAATATTAAACTTTGGGTTAATAATATCGGGTTTAAAATATTAAACTTTGGGTTTACCATTATTAGCTTGGGTTTATTAATAATTTAAGTTTATAATATTATTAGTTCCTTGATTTATGAATCCCTTCAGCTTATAATATTACTACTCCATTGGGTTCATTACTCAAGTTTTAATATTGGGTTCAATCCTTTGGGCTTATAAGATTAATAACCTCTTTCGTTTATTAATCTCTTGGGTTTATAATTTCAATACCAATGATTTTTAATAGTAAACCTTAATCTTTTGGGTTTAATATTATTCTCAGTATTTATATTATGTTTGTTATTATTATTCCTTTATATATATATTATATCATTATTATATTATAAATATACTTATCTATATATAGGATTTTAATATTTTTTATTATATATCTAATATAATGGAGGAGAATTTATACTTATATTAAGATATTAATAAATATTATTAACAATAACTGTATATGGCAATTATGTATAATTGAAATATAAATTATTAATATATTAATATAATATTTATAAGAATATAATAATATATAATATAATAACTATATATATGTATGTAAGTATTTTTTTAATTTTTATCATTATTAATAATAATAAGTAGTGAATTTTCAATAGGCACATTTACATTATACACTTAATAATTATTAGTGTTGTTAGATGGTTGTACATATCATTCATATACACACTAACCACATTAGTAAATGTGGTTTATAACAATGGGGTTTATAATCATAGGGTTTATAATATTGAGGCAAAAAATCCAAATGTTTGATATTATTAACTTGTGTTAATTAAGCCCTTAAGTTTATTAGTCCTTTGGGTTTATTAATTCCTTGAGTTTATAATATCATTGGTCCATTGGGTTCAGTATTCTCATAGGTTTTAATATCGGCTTCAATCCCATGGTTTTATTAATCCCGTGAGCTTATAATATTAATAATCCATTTGATTTATTAATATCTTGGGTTTATAATATTAATCCAAAAAGTTTTTAATACCAACCCATTAGGTTTATCTCTTAGATTTATAATTTTAATCCCATGAGTTTTTAATACTAACCCATTAAGTTTATTAATATCTTCGCTTATAATATTTATCCTTTGATTAGTATTCTTTTCTGTATTTATATTCAATTCAATTTTTCATTATTATTTAATATTAGACCGCATATTATATATATGTATATATTTATTATAATGGTGACTCATAATATGTAATATAATAATAATAATCCATCTATATGTAAATAGTATAAATTACTATGTTAATTATCTTATATTTGAAAAAATAATTGTCAATATATTAATATAATATTATATAATAAGATATATATGTGGGGTTTTATTTTTATATAATTATTAATAATCAATAGTCAATTTTCAATAGGTACATTACTTTATACATCTAATAATTATTAATGTAATTGATATATTCTTATCCTCTTATATCAATTACATTAATAAAAGTTTACATTAGTAAAAGTAGTTGTCCTAATTCATATGACATGTTAATATTGAAAGAGTATCACATTACTCACAAACTTATATAAAAGTACATAGAAGACCTCCATTATATAGCAATGGAGGCCAATTGTCTATTAAGGATAACTACTACCAACAAATTCAAGTCCCTATATGTTCTTACAACTCACCATAGTTAGCTCATAGGGAAAGGAGGCCTTGGAAAAGTCAACTCTAACAAATATAATGCACTTGTCTTTAATGTGACTTTTTGGACTTTCATGTGCTGAAAAAATTGAGGTGAAATATTGATTTATGTTATTGAAACTAGTTTTTTCTACTGTCTATATACATTCAACACCATGGAAAATCCTTAGGGCACTTGGATTGTGGAGAGGTTACTATCAAACTTGTGATTTCAATAAATTCCTACCAAATTTTAGAGAAATTAGATTGAAAAAACTCACCTAAATAAATAAATTAAATTAAATTCTAGATATAAAAATCTATTCTAGCCTCAAATTTGAAGAAGAAAAAATCAACGCCATATGAAGTGTTAGAATATTGCATTAATATGACAGTCAAGCATAAGTCAAGAGTCCGCACTCCATTTGGCATCTCGATCGAGCCATATGTCTATGTATGCGTGAGACCTTTGAAAACGCTACTATCAACGTAATTATAGATTCCCATATCCCTCATCCTCAAACAACCATTTACATTTATCTACTAGTCGTAATAACTATTTCATTCTCCCAATCATTTTTTTACAATATAACTTAACATTCACAATAATTTATATTATTTGTAAACAAGCCATACCCAATAATTTATACATAAACAAAATGAATAATATTCATAAAAGAGAAAATAATTTTAATTTATAAATAATCCAAATAATATTGAAGTAAAATGATACTTTCATATTATTATTGAATCTGAACTTCACGTCTTAAATTGTATTTATATTCTTTTATTATAAATATTAAGGTTTTTTTTAATATTTTGTTTGGACCCTCGATCGGAGTGAGCTCGACGGTGGGCGAAGGATCGAATTTCAGGCGGGAGAGACTGATATCCAAAGCAGAGGAAGATCAGGTAATGATGGCCCAGAGCAGCTGGACCATTAAGATGATTCACATCTCAAGGTGGAGCGTGAGGAGAATAGGGTGGACGAGAGGTGATACTGACTACATGTCAGACGGAAATGGTAAGTCTGCAGGCTCAAGCAAGGATCGACAGGACAGGGACAGTAAATGCAGGAACAGGTTGCAGAATGACTACGTTCTCATTGCAAGCGGATGGCACGATAAATATCAGCAGGGCAGGGAGGATCGAAAAACTAGCGAGAAGAGGAGAGTAGCGAGACGAGCAGGTTCTGAAGACCGATAATAGCAGTGTAAGGAGACCAGAGCCGAGGCGCAGGTGAGGATGGAAACTAGAAGGCGTGGGAGAAGTAGGGAGTCCGTCGCCAACGAAGGAGTTAATAAGTGGAGTGCTAAGGATAAAGGAAAGGCGCCGGAGCAAGGCGATGGAGAGACAGTCATGGTCCCGGATGACAGCGAAGAGGAGGTGGAACTGTTCGATTCAGACGAGGATAACTACCATCAGAAGCGGGCTAAACGGGGAAGGAGAGAATCCATCGAAACAGAAGGCAGTCAGGAGTTGTGGGAGAGTGAAGGATGGAGAGGATGAGAGCACAGAGGAGTTAAAGAAGAAGGCAATGAGTTTGGCTCGAGCAGACGGACTGCGGTGGGAGAGGGAAGCAGGAGAAGGGGCAGGGGAGGTCGGAGAGGCCAGCGAGGTAGGGGCAGGAGAATTATCCAGCATTTGGAGGAGGAGGCTATCCAGGACCAATCTGACCCTGAAATGGAGGATTAGGTTTATCTCCTCCCGGATCCGGGCAACATGAGAGGCTGCATGACCCTTTATAAACAAGCTTTGCATGTTTATTGGGTCATGAAGAGGCTACTTGCCAAATCTATGGAACAAGTAGCAATGGAAATGGCGAAGCTTTCTCAAGGGATTCCTAACCTCAAGAAGGAGCTGAAGAATATACAGATTACCCTGCTCATGCAGGACAGAAGGATGGATGAAATTCAACAGCAGCTAAAGCATTGCCATCCTGATATCAAGAGGGATATGGACCAATAGCCAGGCAAGGAGGCATAGTCTTGTTGTTTTCATCCTTTTTTGTTTTTGTATGAAGACTGTAGAGAATAGTTTGATCATCAATTTTTGTTATGATGGATATAGAAGGAAGATGGGAAAAATAGGTAGTCTCTATGATTGCATTGTGCATATAGCCTGGACAAATAGACTTAAAGTTTTTTATTTTTGGATGGCGTTAAAAGACTTAAGATGGCCAAAAATACCCGGTTTCCCCTTGGGCGGGTTGAGGTCATCACGTTTACGTAATGATTTTGACTTGATGAAATAGAAGTAATAGTCCCTCCGCACTTTACAAAAAAAAAAAAATTTTGTTTGAAAAAAAATTGATAATATTGTGAATCTAACTTATAATAATTAAGTGTTTAAATTAATAATAGTAAAAATTAAATATTTAAATTAATAATAAAATAAATTTTTTTTAAGTAATACCAGAGGGATTGAACTAACTATGACCTACGTAAAGAGTGCTTAACATGCACCCATTCACCATAAACAAAGCCCATGATAAAATAAAATAAAAAATAATTAAAAAATTATTAATATTTCTCAGTTTTAAATTATATAATATATAATTGATTAAGATTATTACTTTTTTTTTTTTTTTTTCAAATAAAAGAACCACTTTTTATCAATATCGATTTTTAACCTCGACTTGTCCAGGTCATCCTCACAAGTTATGGATGCCCTACATCTTAAAAAAAAAATGAAAAAAAACAAATTGTGATCACTATTAAGTTAAACACAAAATCAATGTATAAAATCTACTTACTAAACTGTTTTATGAGTCCCACTAATTAGTGAGAGAAGTGACTTCCACTTCTATATCATGATTTGACAATCAACGCTGATCAAAATGTATATACTCTAACTTAATCTAAAAAAATGAGAAAGAAAAATTGTGATCACTATTAAGTTAAACACAAAATTAATGTATAAAATCTACTTACTAAAGTTATTTATGAGTCCCCTAGTTAGTGAGAGAAGAGACTTCTACTTCTGTAAAGCATGATTTGAGTGTAAAAGCAGATAAAAATGTATATACTCTAACTTAATCTAAATTTAAACTTAATGCCAAAAAAATCACGATAATTTTTTTTAACTTACTTGTAATATAAAATAACTTTAAAAAAAAACACTATTTAAACTTAATGCCAAAAAAATCACGATAATTTTTTTTAGCTTACTTGTAATATAAAATAACTTAAAAGAAAAACACCATTAATCATAATGATTATATAAGTTATAAACATATATATATTTCCGTTAATATATTATTATTATTTGTTTATTATATAATTATACTATATATATATATATATATATTATTTTTCTAGAATAAAATAAGTTATTTTTTTATATACCAGTATAATCTATTCTAAGTTTGGGATTTATAAAAGATCAAGTTGAATCAAATCTCTTAATATTGCAATTTCTTTTTGAGAGTAAAACTTGAAGAAAAAATTTGCAACCTGAAATATTTGATTCCTCTTTATCTAGTAATTGATAATTTAAAATGATATAATATTAATTCTTAATTAACAATATTATATTATATAAAATTTACATCTCTATATATAAAATTATTCTCATGTTTCATTTGATTAAAACCTTTTTTTAACTATAAAATATTTATTGAATATTTTTAGTAATAGTGAGGATGGAGGGTTTGGATATATCTAAAAAAAATGTTTATAACCCTTTTTCTTTTAGGATTTAATTAAATAAATATATTATTAAAATATTTGATATATAAATTTATATATAAATGTTCATTGTCAAATGAGAAATATGATTTTTGGGTATGTTGTAATTGATAGCCTATCTATTGCTTTTATGGTATTGTCACAAAGTCTATTTACAAAAATAATAATCATCTATGGTAAAATGGGAGTAAATATCCATGGTTAAAAATCCTATTATATTATAAGTTCATTATAAGTATTGAATTTTTCTCTACTTATTTAATAGCTTTAAATATGTTACAAATTATTTATTTATATTGTAAAATGGATCAAATTTTATAGCTACTATTTATATGTTGGATCTTAATCTATAGCTACTATGTATATGTTATATTATATTTTAACGTGATGTGTATATCATTATTTTCTTTTATCTAAAATTTTTATTGTAATTGTATTACTAGAAATAAGTTTTCCATAGAACAAATTCAATTTTAGTGTATTTATTAATTTTAACTTTTTGTTATTAATTGATTTAATTTTTAATCTTTTACATTCATTTAGGGACACTACATCATCTTCCCCTAATTGAGATCTATATAACTTTTAGCTTTTTATTATTTTTAATTGATACAGGATGCAAATGCTTAAAAATATTTACACCACAACAATATCACCCCATAGTGGGTAGTTATTAATTGAGTTATTATTTGAATATTTAGGTTGTAGAGTGCCTGTTGGTCCAACAATTTAATAATATCCATAGTTAAAAATCTACTTATATTGTAAGTTTATTGTAAATATTAAATTTTTAGGTGCTTATTATTAAATTTCAATATGGTTATAAATTATTTTAATTTATATGGTATAATGAATCTTAATTTATAACTACTATTTGTATTGTATATATTTTAATGTGATATGTATGTTATGATTTTATTTTATTTAAAAATTTGTTTGTAACTTAATTAATAAAATAAACATTACCATATAATATATTGAATTTTATTATTTTTATTATTTTCAATTTTTTATTATTAATTGAGTTTACATTTAAATGTTTACACTAAATCTTCTCTATATTGGGCTCTATATTACTTTTAACATTACTTTCTATTATTTGTTAATTGAGTCAACATGTAAATATTTACAAACATTTACACAAGCACAACATAGCTCATACTAGGGCAATAAACACACACTAAAAGTTGATAAGAATCAATTTTTTTGAGATATAAATGCAAACATTAAATAAATGTTTATACATTAAAAGATTTGATCCCTCTTAATAAATCCTTAATTAAGATGAATCTATAAAATTGATATATAAATATAATATAGAAAATTCACTTTCAATTTATGTATACAAAAATAATCTAGTAGAAAAAGACTAAATATTTTATTTATTGCTAATAACTAAATAATTTTTTTTAATGATATACTTACCATCATATTAAAAAAAACAATTATAATATAAAATTAAAAAATATACTATAATATAAAAAATAAAAAATAACTATAATTAAAATTAATTTATAATCTATATTATTAAGAGGAATATTTTATTTATGATAAACATTCAAATTATTTTGTTAATTAGCCTATTTAAAATATAATATATTTTTATTTATTTTAATATAATATTAAAAAACCACATCTATCCTACTGAGCACCACTCAGATCGAATATATATATTTTTTACATCATTATAGAAATCTTCCTATGAGATAGAATGAGTGCGGCTTATATATATATAAAGACATGTCATATAATATAAGTACTTTTGAGATTTTCTGTTGGATTAAAGGATCAACATCGTAGATTCTGTGTTGGATTAAAAAATCCACATCGTATAATCTGCAGTTCCGTGCGGCATCTAGCCAACCAAGTTATGATGAATCATGATCGACCGCATAAGTCGTCGTATGAAAAGCATTCGACGATTTGACCAGGAAAAACGAAATCTTTCTATAGAAATTCAAGTTGCCTATTATTCATTGAGGAATATAAATTAATTTATAGATGTATTATAAATTTAAAATACTGTATGAAAAGTTTATAAATTTAAAATTTAAATGGTTTTATTGATATTAGAGATTTGTCTTTTCATAAACCAATAGGAAAGTGATGAATTATGTTTGTTTTTTTTTGGTTATATAAACTTATGTTTTATTAGTACAACCTTTTCATGATGGATCATGAATTTAATTTAGTCTGAATGGCGATCTTTTGGCTTAACTTTATGCTAGTTTTGCTGAGGGATGGACCCCATTTTCACCCTCAACTGGTCAGAATATTCAGACTTTCTGACTTTTCCTGGACGATTAAATCCAGTAATGGGGTCTCTGGTTGACTTACACTGGGCAAGGTGGTTGGGCAAGGTGGTTGTGTCCTGTGCTATAGAAAGAGTAATGTTAAAAATTCCAATCAATTAAAAACCATATGTAATTTTCAGATTTCCAAATAACTTTCACAACTTAAATATTTTTATATCTAAACTCCTCAATCCACACTTCAAACCTCAAAATTACCAAACTAAGTGATGAAAAATAAATCCATATGTAGAGGATCACAAACTAGGTGGAGAGAAGTAGATCCATATGAATTATGCACTCGATCATGATTATATCATTAATTTGGATGGCTTATTGTCAGTTGAACCGAAGCTTATACGGTGTTGATCGTTTACTTTAGCACTTAATCTCAAAACTACTTAAATACCGACAGCATGCGTTTTAGGTAATGAATATGCTGCCCAAACTTGTAAAGCCGGCGTCTCTGTGCATATTGCGCGGGAGCGGAGTCAGTATGTTCGCTTTTGTAGTTCACGTGGCAGCCACCTCGTTGATGACTGAGTTGATGACATCGACGACGGCTTCCTGCAACATATTCGTATAATCATAGCATGGTTTTTCCATATACAATAATAGCAAAGGATAATCATACGAGCAAAAACGCCTTGTCAGAAAAAATTGGCATGTTTTATCAATTCAGTAGGTTTACAATTTTTGAAGTCCCATATTGATCAGATCAAAGACTACCCAAAACGATCGAATCAAGTACTTATAATTGAAGTGAAGCAGTAATGAGGCAATTTTTTGGTTTTTTCCAATTGAAATCTCGGGATTTTGGTGAAATTACAATGTCTTTAAACCCGTGTCAAGTACTGATAATTGAAGCGAAGCAGTAATGAGGAAACTTTTTTTATTTTTTCATTCAACTTTTTTTATTTTTTCATTGAAATCGGGGGATTTTGGTGAAATCACAATGGCTTTAAATGGTCTTTTTTTTTATGGAAAAGAAATTTGGCATCATGTGTTTTATATTTTAATTATAGTAGAATTTTATAAATATATTTCACTGTGTTTATATCATATTTTTATATAAAATAGTCAAACCATTAGATTTTATTAAAATTTGGCAATATTTTTATGGACAAGAATGTGGATTTTTATTGGTTAAATTATTTTTTTAATGCATAATAATATTTGGGTTTATATAACTTTATTATAATTCCAAAAAATTGCCACAAAACTTAGAACAAAATATAATCTAAAAGAAATTAAAATATCTCATAATTACATTACTCATTTTTATATATACAAATAGAAATATCATATAAACATCTTGTGTTTTTTTAATTGTTTTCGGGTAAAATATAATTTGTGATCTAGATTTCCAAATATTCAGAAAATCAGATATAGAAATTTTATTTAGTGACTTGTATTTTAGTTGGAAGTTTTCTACCTAAACATATAATTCAGTAATGTTTTATTTTTTTAATATTATTCATTATTTTTTCAGTGGTTTGGGTTCAGATTTCGAAATATTTTCAAGATCTAAAGACCAAAATTTATTGAGTGACTTATATCTATTGAGTACCTTATGTATATTCATTGAGTTGCTTATATCTATTCTTATTTGTAACTTATATCTATTCATTGAGTGACTTATATCTATTCTTATTTAGATTTAGATTTCAAAATATTCATTTAAATCTAGATTTCAAAATATTCCAAAATCCTGAATGACAAAATCTATTGAGTAGAAAACAAAGAGTTTAAAGAGATAAATAATAACAACACTAGAGCACATTTTGGAATTCTTGTTATCCCATAAGAATAGTATTGTGATTTTCCTAGTCAAGAAGTAATAGTTTTAAACTACAGTGAGCAACAAATTTTTCATTGAAAATTACTATGAGATGAACCATAATATACTCATGTACAGTCTGTAGAAGTGTTAAACCTTAATGTGATTCAATTCACATCTCTTACGATAATTACCTTATGTTATGTGCCATGAGACTATTGTGATTGCTTTGTCCATGAAGTAACTAAATCAGCAGATCTTCCCATTTATTTTAAACTCATTGAAGAGGAGAAGGCGAATCAACTACAAATTTGAACGTGAAAAGGAGCTTGAACTTGGATGCATCAGTAAATAGTGAAAAGGAGCTTGAACTTGGATGCATCCGTAAATACAGTATTGAAGTGTGTATTACTACATTCTTGAAGGTCAAGGAACATCATGTCTGTATTGCATTTTATGATTTCGTAAGAGGCAAACCACAGGTCGAAAACATAGAGTTTCTTTAAAGTTCAATGCTAGCAAGGAATCTTTTCAGAGGGTTCCTTCCGAGTCAAGCTATGACAAGTGTCCAGTAATAAAAAGTGGTGGACAAACAACAAAATAAAAATAATAACAAAGTGAGCGGCAACTGTATCGAAGCAAGATCGTGTTACTCAGGCTGTGCGGGTTGTTTGAATGTGTGCTCCGATTACAGATGATTTTTTGAAGTGAATGATGGGACAGCCAGAGAACCCTTAGAACTGTAGTGTGATATCATTTGTTTGTAATGATAATTGAAGTGTTGCACTAATGAGTAACTTTTGGGTTTTTCTCATTCAAATCTGGTTATTTGAAATCCTGTGATCATGGTGAAATCAAAATGTCTTAGTAAATGTTATTTTTCATTGAAAAAGAAATTTGACATCATATTATATTGTTTTATAATTAAAATATGGTATAATTTTATAAGCCTGTTTTTTTATGAGTTTATTATAGTTTTATATATTTTTTTAATCCTTATTAAAAATTGGAAATGAAAATTGTTTATAAAAATGTGGATTTCTATTGTTTAAATTGTTGGACACCTAATCTGCTAAGTTAGTGTGGAAGTTGAACAGCCAAAAAGGTCCAAGAGACCTCTTGAAATATGAATACTAGGGTCACACCATGTACCATAAATGTATATCATTTGTTAATAGCAAATGTATTCTCATGTTTTATCTTTCATATTTGTCTTTGTCATGTGTGTGTTTAACAAAATGGTTTTTTTAATACACAATGAAATTTAGATTTCCATAACTTTAAATTTGATTCCAAAAAAATTCCACAAAATTTAGAACAAAATATAATCTAAAAAAGTCTAAAATGTCTAATAATTACATTACTCATTTTTATATATACAAATAGAAATATCTTATAAACACATTGTGTTTTTTTAGTTGTCTTCCTATACAATATAATTTGTGATCTAGATTTCTAAATATTCATAAAATGAGGCATACATTTATTGAGTGATTTGTATTTTAGTTGGAAGTTCCCTACCTAAACATAGAATTGGGTAATGCTTATCTTTTTTAATATTATTAATCATCTTTTGAGTTATTTGGGTTCATATTTCGAAATATTCCCAAAATCTAAAAACCAAATCTATTAAATGACTTATATCAATTTTTATTTAGATTAGGAGTTCAAAATATTTCAAAAATATGATATAAAAAATCTATTGACTAATTTATATTTTAATTA